>JBCFYV010003675.1:0-30671 GCA_039000515.1 Timema cristinae
GAGCTTTCAAACAAACGCCTATTCAACATTTGGAAAGAATAAAAAAAATAATTATATTATTATTGGATCTTGAATTTGATCTTTTCTCTATTCCTCAAATCTCGAATTCGAAGGATTAAATGGTCCCATATCTAATGAAACCCAATATTTGGTTGTAGATCATGAGCGGATGGATGTATACACAACTTGTCACCAGCTTCTTAAGGATATTCTAGAATTCGAGACTCAAATCCTTGGGGGGAAAAAAAGCAAAATTTGTTTCGGAGCTTTAATACTGCCTATTGGTAAGAAACAATTATAACTATAACAAGATGAACTTAATAACCAGACACCAGACCTTAACTGAATGTAGGAGTGTTATAATGAAAGGAAGAATGTTAACATTTGGTTACTATTAATTTTTTGTATTTTATATTATTCTATTATATTTTTATTTCCTCTTAAAATTCATAATTTTTTTAAAAGATTCGGATTCGAGATTCAAGATCTGAAGGTGATTGGATAGTCAGAATTGTAAACTAGGGGATTCAACTTAATGCTGATATAAATCACCTTGTATATTGCTCTGCTAGGAATACAACCAGGGTTTCCTACACCAGGGGTTGGCTACTAGTTGGGGTCCCGATTGACTATAAACTTCCCGAAGGTCCTGCAATCATCCATTGTTTCTACACCACACCTTTACTTTTTTTTCCTCATACTTCTTATATTTATCCATTAAATTTAAAATGTATTCAATTACATTCAATTACCTTTCAATTACCTTTCTAGAGTGGAAAATCAAATAAATAAAATGTAAATTTTAGTTTTAAACTGTTTAATTTTCTTATAACATTACCGATTATGACCAATCAATGTGTTTTTGGTCACACTCACATATGATACATTTGTGATTTTAAAAAACTCGTAAGTTCAACTTTTATTGATAATGTAGTTTACTAAGCGATTGACTGAAAATGATTGCAAGATTTACCGGTGGATCGTGATCAACCTGTTGCTGATCCTTGCTCTGATCTTATGGTTGCCTACTCTAACCAATTAACCACAAGGCATACTATAATAATACTGTGAAAAAATGGCTATAAAATCGAGCTTTATAACATTACCTGTAGTGGCAATAGATCTCGTTGCAAACTAGACCGGTTCGTTCATAGCCGTAAACGGCCCACACCATGCACTCCAGACCGTACTTCAGATAGCTCAAATGGAACAGCCACCTGAAGTAGATTGAGGCGTCATTCATGTGGATGAAGAAGCCAGAGAAAATGGTGAATGGCATTATGAATAGAGGTCCAAACACCATTCCGTTCTGTGGGCAAAACAATACAACATTTTACTATGAAAGGATCTTATTATGTGATGATGAAAGTTTGTTATGTTCTCAATTTGTTGCGAATAATTGGCATATACATTGGTTCATTAAAATATTATACATAAGAAATATTATAATTTTATATTTCAAAGAATTATTATACCCACATAGGTGGTCTCATGGTCTAACATGTTACTCTCATGTTGGATTGGGGAGAACAGAGTTTGAATCTTGGTATGTGAAATTATGATGATTTTTTCTAAATGATTCTCTTCTTTCCTCACAAACAAATTTGCATACATTTTCTCCAATCCATACCTTCCTCATACCTACCCCAATAATTTGAATATGGGAAAATACTAAAGGCCAATCTTACAATATCTTGTCAAAGTCCTCGTAACTTAACTGTTCATAAAGTCTAACTGTTGGTTAAACTTGGCGTTGGGTTTTACAATACTATTTTTAAGTGCTCGTCAAATTATGAAAAAGGTGCCTTCCATTAGTTCTTCTTGTTAACTTTTTAGGAGCGCTAGAATTGTTTTAAAGCTTTTGATTGGCTTAATTTTACCACAGAGAAGTCAAGTACTTACAAATACTTGCAAGTCATTACAACGTCTATGAAACTGTTATGAAAATAAATAAATCAAAGCAAGTCCAATTTATCACACCTGTGTAAGGCAATCTGCTATCTTTATCGTATTTATTTGTCTGATAAAATGTCTGTTGAAAATAATAAACACGATGTTTAAGTTTTAGCAAAGAAGAGGAAATGTTACTAATTTAATTAATAGATAAATACAAGCAAACAATTTAAAATTAAAAATTTTAATTGGTGTTAAATCACTTCAAGAATTTACAAAACCTTATTTTTATTCAAACAAAAACATAAAAAAAAATTCTTCCTCACTATGAAATTCCAGGAAATACTTTTGTTCCAAGTATCTTTTCGGTCTTCGAAGTCTTGGGTTCCTTAGAACTTGTAATACATTTTCAAAGTCATCATAATCAAACAATATATCACTCAATTCATAATATAAATAAATGTGACCTCACTTAAATAATAACATTTGCCTTGAAAACAAAATGATGGGGTGTTTAATGTGGATATTATGTTTGCTAACCAGAAGGTAGACCTCGTGTTAACTTTACGAACCGAACACTTTAGTGCTAACCAAACACTGTAAAATCAAAAGTAGTGGTTGTTATCACTTAAACTTATGTTAAGCCCTAACGAATAGAATAATGTGACATTGAAAGATTGGGCCTAAATAAGTAGTAACACTCGGTGTGAAGAAAAGTATTTGCATGGTACACTTTTGTATAAATTCAAGGTGAGCAGACATCCTCCTTTTTCCTGATATGTCCTAAACTTAAATTCTCTGTCTGGTGTCATGAAGGATTTTTTCCCTAAAATTTAAAAATGTCCTCTGTTTTGACAAAATAAAAATATTTGTCATTTTGTGGGTGTTATTTGCTCTCAAAGTTATCTCACAATTATAAATTATGCTGTAAGATGCCTTTTCAGTTATCACTAGCAGCCTTAGCGTGTTTTCATTGGCAAGCTAATTACGCAATGTGCATGTGATATAATTTGTGATTTCTATTGGCTGCACATATACCGTCAGCAGTCAATCACAGTGAGCATCCTAGTTCATAAGTTCATCTGAAAGATATGCTTGAACGTACAATCAAATTTGTAATATGTTTATCAATAAAATACATAAAGTGAATTTGTAAAAAGTACATTTTTAACTTTTACTACTAATATTGATGTACGCTGTAGAAATTTGGGTAATGAAAGAACAGGATAAAAGCAGAATGCAGGCAAGTGAAATGAGATCTCTGTGAAGCAGGATTGGTGTGACAAAATTTGGCAGGATGAGAAATGTGAGAGTAAGAAGAATAGTAAAGGAAGAGCCAGTTCAGGACAGGATAGAGAAGGCACGACTAAGGTGGTATGGCCATGTGAGGAGAATGGATAAGGGAAAGAAAGTCGAGGAGGATGTTGGATATGGAGGTGGGAGGCCAAGAGGAAGATCAAGGAACAGATGGCTGAAGGGAGTAAGTAGGAGAGAGGCGAGGACTGGGCCAAGGGGGAGGGAGAGGGGTGGTTGGAGGAGAGGAGGGGGTAGAGAGGTTTATGTTCCAAACAGACCCAGCCAGTGTGGAGGAGAGAGGCGAGGACTGGGCCAAGGTGGAGGGAAAGGAGGCGGGGGAGAGGCTTATGTTCCAAACCGACTCAGCCAGTGGCTGGAAACTGTTCATGAGGATGAGGATGATTTTTCAATGAGTCCAACACTTTAGCTCAGTCGGTAGCATATATGTCTACTGAACTATGGGTCCCAGAATTGATTCCTGACATGGCAGAAAAATTTATAATTGGTGAAATGTGGGTTACCCCTTCCACAGTCATGAATTAACAGCTGGGGGCTGAAAGTGGTGTCTTTTCTAGTCTTAAATTAGATTATAGGTCATGTGCTGATATAATCAGTCAGTTCAGAAAGTGCACTTTAAATACCTCAAATAAATGAAAAAAAAAAATTGAATGCCCTACATTTTGGGAATCCTTTTTCCTGAAGGTATAAGGTCATCCTTTATAAGGTATACTTGATACAATCTAGCATTTTGCTATTTGCATTATATCATTTCATGATCCATCTCTCCTACACAACCAGTTTGCTCAGTTGATCACCTTGATAACATTTAAATGGTCAGCTGCTAACTATTGCATGGCTACTTATTTCATATTCAGAAAAATTAGAACTGAGAGTTGATGAAGAAAGTCAAGAGGGGGAGGGGGGAAAGGAGCATGGAAAAATCCTCTTTGTTGGGTTTTCCTTCCCCTAACTCTCTTCCAAATGTGTATTTAAAAAAGTACAGACAAAATAGAGGAGATAAGAGTAGCGATGAAACGTCAAATACCAGACACAATACATATTGTGAAGGACACAAATATCTCTACACAAGTTACACTAAAGGGAGTAACACAATATTCTCAAAATTTTCAAGCCAAGTCCAAGGTTCTATTAGAGCTGTGTTGATACACTTTTTTAAGATTTACCTTGAATTTTCAAGGTTTTCCAAACACACATAATTTTTTTTTAATCAATGCAAGGCTCACTATTTTCACTGTCTGAACTCATTAGCAAGGAGTGTGAAACGGGCAATGTGACTTCTTGAAAAAAGAAACCAAAATACACAAAAGTAAGAAAAAGGAAATTGGTAAAGAATGATAGGACACTTAGATAGGAACATGTCCTATCCTTCTTTGTATATTTCCTTTCCCCCCCTTTTGTGTGTGTTTTTTTTTTTGTTTCCTCTTTTAGGAAGTTTAGTTGTGCATTTCACACTCCCTGCTAATGATGATTAGTTCCAGAGTGACAGGGTGGCCACAGAAATTTATTTTTCAAATTCCCTGACTTTTCCAGGTTTTCCATACAAAATTAAAATTTTTCCCTGATCATGTTTTACCCGTTTATATAACTGTAGGCCACTCTGTATGGATCGATCTTCAATGGCACACATGTTTGAACTGATATTAATTGTCTGTGAACTGCACTGATGAGCACGTCGACAAAGGTGTCAGTCCCTGTGATGGGGAGGTCAGGGCTCAATTGCACCTAATTGGTTAAGATTAACAAGGAACGAATCAGAACAGTGGAGATATACATTATTGTTGTTGCTTTAGTTTTTTGTTTATTACTCATGCAAGTGAATACGTAATGAAATACTTGATCGGATATTGCCTCGTGAATTTGTTTGAGCCATCCCATTCCATCCAAACCTGAACAAAGTTTACACATATGTGCATTAGATGACCTTGGTTCAGGTTAAGAAAATAATCAAAGCAATGCAATGTACCTGAAGGTTCTTATTAGTTCACTCTATCTGTGATTGCCATAATATACAATAATGGAAATGAGTTAACTAAATTAATATTAATGTTTCTCTTGTTTTGATAAAATAATGATGATGATGCTTTCCCATGTTTTATGGTCAAATTCCCTGACTATTCCAGGTTTCTGGCTAACCTGAATGAAACCTATGTCTGGGGATTGGGTGGTAATGATCGATTTTCTTCAAGAGGCAACCATTAACTCTTTATCCAGTGGCAGCAATGTAAAGTGTGAACTGTGTTGTTCTTTTCATTGTAAAAGCCATATTGTGTTTGTCCCTTTTGTATGTTTCTGTCCACCTTTCCTATACCTTCTTTAAATAATAATACATTTATCTCAAAAAGCGAAAAGAGTTTTTTTTATATAGATATGTAACGTTTATTGACATCAACGTTACAAGCGAAGAAGAGTAAATGGGCTAATAAACACTATTCCGCAACACCAAAATGTAAACAAGGAATCTACTCACCAAATGCCCCGTTCAGCGTATAGTGTCTCACGTCACATCATTCGAACTTTAATTTCCCCCACGAGCACTACATCCACGTCAAGTGTTATTGTTAAACTGAACGAGAAATTGGCGTGTCAGAATGGGCGTGGAGCCGCCCATTGATTCATGGGAAGTGAGTGACGCGCATGTGACCTCGTGTTGAACACGTGGTGTTCTAGTCAACTCTCCGATAACCTGGAATGTTCCTTATGAATTACTATCCCTTACCTCTACTCTGTGTAGTTGTTCTACTCTGTTCGAGGCTTCCCCTTTGTTCCCCTCCTCTCAGAAAAATATCGTTTATATACTGGTGCCGTTTGCTTTGTAAGATACTTCTTGATTCAACTGTGTAATACGACACACACGCTAGGACAGGATGATCCGAAGGTACAAATTATATTTCGGCCTGTACTCTTCAAAATTATCTTTCGAACTTGTATTATTTATTTAAATGGAAATTTATGCTAGATACAAAATTCAATTTTGGCCGGTACACTTCAAAATTAACTTTCGAACTTGAATTATTTATTTTGAAGTACAATCATATATTGTCCTTGTAAATATGTTAGATAACGAGGAAAGGTAAGCCCGGTAAGGCATAAAATACTTTAAAATATTAATGTGGGTAATAATTTTTAGAATCCCTTTTTTGCCCTTCTGGCTCTGCAAATAATTATCATTTATGGTGAACTTTACCTTTTGTAGGTCACCATAAATCTACGTAAGGCGTGTTGCCTACCTAATTTGGGAATTGTTATAGCCCGTACGGCTATGTAAATTTTGGTATTTATTGTATATTTATTTAATCATGGAGGATCTCCCTTTATATTGTGGTAAATTTAGATTGCCAATAATATTTTCAAATTAGTTTTAATAGAACTTCGCTATTGTTATGTGGACGGTTGGCCTGTGGTGGCTAGATATTGTATTCATTGTATTGCGGATTGCCGCAGAGACCCTAAGGGGCCATGGATTTAACTTAGTAATAATCTTTAGGTTGTATTGAACCTATGTTGTTATGACAACTGTATTATCATGAGCATAATCTATGTTGTTATGACAACTGTATTATCATGAGCATAACCTATGTCATTATGACAACTGTATTATCATGGGCATAACCTATGTCGCTATGACAACTGTATTATCATGGGCATAACCCAATCTTCTACAGATTCATATATAAATATCTATCTATTCATTGTTGTTACTTACATTTGCATATTTATATTGTTATCTTTTCTAAATAAACATTCTTATAATCATGCAAACCTTTAATTTACTAATTCTAGGTAAATAAGTTATAACTCTAAACATAAGATTCTCGACCTCCTCCCCTTTGCTCATAGTACCAACATGGCGGATGATAGTTAAGGAGAGTTCATGGAAGCACAATTGTTGTATGAGCCAGAGAGAAAGGCCTATTCACTTTTATGCAGTCCTATCAGCTCCTCTGCAATTTATCATTTGTTATTGTTTATTGTTTGTTCTGCTTTTGTGTATATGTGCGCCAGCCCTTATCTATTAGAGGATAGGGAGGGCGGTACAGATATATTAGATATATTCCCACCCTTCCATTTCATGTGTTTGTGCTTTGCATTATTCCTTTTGCTTTCATGTACTAATTTTATATATCCATGAAAAGCCACTATTTAACAAAACTGTAACTCGAATAAGAATCTTTATTTTACCTTTGAAACCCAAATATTGAAAGAAAAAAACATTATGAACATAAGAGGAATAGGAATGTAACAGAGTAGACTAAAATAGAAATAGTAGCTAAATGTTGACTTTTTTTTTATAAAATTGCATTCATTATAACATACATACATTGAAATGAATATCAACACACAGGTTGCAAATAATTGTGATTATGATATTGTCCGTATGAAGAGGACCACAATTCAATTAATTTAAATTAGTTGAAAAATGGCACCTGGACACAGGAATCGAACCCAGGACCTTCAACTTAATGTGTCAATGCTCTACCACAGAGCTATCCAGGATTTGTCCCGTGTTCAGGGTCATTCTTCACTTATATTTAAGGTTGAGTCTGTGATGGATGTGTTGCATTGTATACTTGGCTGCATAATAGCCCTCCTGAATCGTAGATGGCTGGGGTATCTTATTATTATTATTAGCACCGCGTCTTACTACCCGTTCGGGTTATATGCACTTACGCTAATGTGTAATGGTAGGGTGATTGTGAGATGAAATGGAGGACCTACAGTTTAACGTGGAATCCGAACCACGGTGGAGGCCTGGCATTCCCCACATTCACAAGATGTCTTGTCAGAGGTGAAGGAAGGGTTTGGTAATCAGATAAATCTGTGCCGGGACCGAGGATTGATCCCCGGCCGCCAGCACAGAAGTCTGACACCTTTCCCCTAGACCACCAGGTCACCTCTGGGGTATCTGATAGCCCACAATACTATTGGTCGCACATATATAACTGATGATTTCAACACATTCATTACGAACTCAGCCTTAAGCCATGAGTGAAGAATTACCTTGAACACAGGACAAAGCCTTGATAGATATGTGGTAGGGCAATGGCACACTAAGCTGAAGGTCCTAGGTTTGATTCCTATATCTAGTTTTCATTTTTAAACTAATTTAAATAAATACAGACATTCAGTTGGGTGCTAAATTAATTGTCTGTGGTCTGGTTTCTAAGTTGTTCCTATAATTACATTGGGGCTGAACCAACTCTAAGAAATTCAAATTCAAATTTTGAAAAATAGAATATATAAACTTTTTTTTTCAAATATCAATTATCCTTCAGAATTAAGAAGTTCCGTCCCAGGTATATATTCATAAAAACCCTACACAGAAGTCTCTTCACTTGTAACGTGAGTTTGATCTAATAATTTAAAATATGGTTATTTAAAACCTTTCCAAGCCCACACCTGTATACTAAAGGAGACACCTATGATGAGTCCTATACTCTGTGCCACAACTGCGACCATTGAACAGCTGAGTATAAACAGGAACAGTCGATTTATGTCGAGTGGCTGTGCAGTCAAGAAGTACACCACCATGCAGTACCCCACAGAGCATATAGTCTGAAACAGTTTAACAATGATCATGTTGCTTTTTTTTTTGCTAATAATTATTAATAGTGGGTGTGCGTTGCTCACGTGTTTAATTCCAAGCAAAATAATATAGTTTTTCCATTTATTTGAGGTATTTAACGCACATTTTCTGAACCGACTGATTATATCAGCACACGACTTATTAACTAACTTATACCTAGAACAGACAAAACATCCAGCCCCGGACCATTAATTCATCATTGTGAAAGGAGAAACCCACATTTCACCAAAAATAAATTTTTCGGGCATACCGGGAATCAAACCTGGGACCCTTGGCTCATTAGAAAGACACACTGCCAACTGAGCTAAGGTGTTGGACAAAACTAATATGGAATTTGTGAAATACTAGGGGTTAGGGGCCTATTTCTGAAAAGTACAGTTTCTGATTTTGCACAAAGTTTGCCTGATGTTTTTATAGATTTTTAGATTTTTCCAAATAGGAGGTAGTGTGATTTGTGTCCATGGCTCTGCCATGTTATTGAGATTTTTCTTTCAAGTTTCAGATCTTATTGCACTATAGGTCAAAACTATATAACTCTAACCTCTTGGTTCACAGTGTGCTGAATCTCTCCTGCAAGGAGTGTATGTTTTAATAATTTTTGGGGTAACTCATTATCATTTATCATCATCAACAACTGTTTCCAGCCTACATCTTCCTCTATACTTCCACCATTCTTCCTCATTCAATTACTTAAGACAGACATGATAAATACCCTAATTAATTAAAATGGTTACACTAATTAGAACCTTTAATTAGATCACGTCGATGATCCTGTGTTTGAATAACTGTCAAGGGCTTTAGTTTTATAAGAGAATTATTTTACAGAAACGTTCTTCTCTTTGGTCAGTTTTGTTTATTATGAGTTTAAATAAATATTATATAGGGGCTGTCCATAAATGTATATCAGGCGAGGGGGGAAGGGGGGTAGTAGTGCTTAGCGTAGCCAAGTGTGACAAGGGGGAAGGAGTGGAGGGGTAATCAGATAATGCGTGATGTCATATTACAATGCAATTAACCATATTGGACACTGTGTTAATAAACCCAACTGTGTACACATACAAACCATATGTATAGGCGAAACGACTTTGATCGTTGAGCTTGGCAAAAATGTGAAAATATTTCAATAAAAGAGTTATGTAGACCCTACAGGGTTCCTACAGTATTTGTAAAAATATTCTCCCTGACTTTTCCCTGACTTTCCCTGACTATTTTCCCAAGTTCCCTGACCAATTTCTCATAAAATTTCCATTATAACTTTACGGTACTATACACGTGAAAATATTAATTTAAATAAATTTATTTCGGCCTCCTCCCCCCTTACAGCCGACCTTGCCTCACCTCTCATGGAAGAATAAGAAAGCAGACATCTTGCCAATCAGTTGAGGGAAAATGATGGAAAAATAATCCCTATCAAAAATTTGTAACAAACTTGATTCCCTTTGGTATCATGTGCAGAAATACGTATTAAATAACAGGCCACTAAGAACATACTAAAGATTTTGGTATCATTACAGTTTTATTTTACCTAAACTGTACATTTCCTGAACTGAATAGCTTACAACAGGAACTCTGTCTGCTTTCATATTATTCATGTCTCAAGTCAATTTTATTTTTATTAAAATTATCACTATAGTCATACAATAAGAAACTATGTTATATTTAATAAAGTGAAGCTTGCTTCTTCTTCAGTTCTTGCAACTCCACGTCTATTGCTTCTCGTTTCTCTTCAGTTGCCATCATTAATTTTTTTCTTTCTCCTTCTAAATCTTTAACTTGTATATCTAATTTCCTCTTTTCTGCCTTCTTCTTGTCTTTTTCACTTTTTTCTTGCTTCTTCATCTCTAAGTATTCATGATAGCGTTTCCGAGCACCTCTCACGTAATCCAACATCTTTTTGCTAATGTGTATATTTTTAATCCCTCCTGCTTCTTGTATCTCATCATGAATGTGACGCTGTGCAATGACTGTCTTTTCATGCATGTTTTCAACCAGTAAAGATTTATTGACTGAAAAACCACCTTCAACAGTTGCATTCCCATGCGACAAGACAAGGCAAATCTTTATTACTTCCCAAAGATGTTTGTAGTTTGCTTCTCCTATTAGAAAGCTACCATAAATAGTGTCAAGTCCTACTTCATCACTAAACTGATCACAAGGACGAAATATTTCTTGAAGCTCAGATTTTTTGAGGTTGCAAAAATGCAAGTATTCTTTCTTGGCATTTTCAGCCAGAACATCATTTATGATGTTGGCATGGTTGAGTTCCTCCAAAAGAAAAGAAAATCTCTTCTGGGCCAGTTGAGGTGAATGTTGAATAACACAAGGATCCAATGAAGACAAACCTCTCACAGCTTTCTGTTTTAAGGGACTTTTTTCTTGTAGTTTTGCAATCATGGTGGTTAACATACTGCGGCACTCATGTATAAATTCTAATTTTTGTCTTTCTGTTACTGTGATCGCAGTTTCTCCTAACAAACGTTTTGTTGCAAATCCTATATCAATATTTTTGCTAAGGATCAAATTTTCTGATTTTTTTGTGTCAATAGACAGTAACTTTGGACCTGTGCACTTCATAAGATCAGGTTTCACACAACGATTCATAAGGTATCTTAGAAGTTTCTCTACAGCTTCAAAAAGATATGGAGTCATTGGTTTTGATGTCTGGAACCATTGCAGGAAAGGCTGACATTCATCTGCAATTGTCTTGCAGAACGCTAGTTTACACTTTAGGAATGGATCACAGGCTGCTCTTTTCAGTGTCTCTACAGGTTTTGTTTTAGGAAGTTTTGCTTCTTTGAGAAACTTAATAACATGGTCCCAAATTTGTAATGCCCTTTGAAAGCACTTCCCATTCTCTAACCAACGCACACCACAGAACTTCAATGGAAAAGTTGTACACCCTGTCAACTGGGTGAACAATGCTCGACGAGCTGGAGAGTCAGTGAACAGGTAGTACATGTGACGTAATAAGCTACTTATATCCCAATCAACAGACTCTACTCCTGTTCTCAAGGAACCATGAACAACATGAAGCCCACATGTTCCCAGATTTAGCAAACTACATACTTCATTGTCTGTTACAGATTTGAGGTGTTCCTGAAGAAGTGTTATAAACTTTAAATTGACATTTGGGCCATCCATTGACACTTGTATCAACTTAGAGAGTGGAAGAGGAGAAATACCATCCAGAAAATGCTTCAGTAATTCTTCAGCAGTGCTATCCAGGATATGTCCGTGTTCAGCTTTCATCTTCACTTATAGATTAAGGTTGATATCTGTGATGGATGTGTTGCAATTGATACTTGGGCTGCATAATAGCCCTCCTGAATCGTAGATGGCTGAGGGTATTTATTATTATTAATAGCACCGCGTCTTACTACCCGTTCGGGTATATCACTTACCCTACTGTGTATTGGGTAGGGGTGATTGTGATATGTAAATGGAGACCACAGTTTAACGTGAAACCAACCACGAAGGAGGCCTGGCATCCCACCATTCACAAGATGTCTTGTCAGAGGGTGAGGAAGGAGGTTAGGTAATCAGATAAATCTGTGCCGGGAGCGTAGATTGATCCCCGGCCGCCAGGCACAGAAGTCTGACACCTTTCCCTAGACCACCATGTCACCTCTGGGGTATCTGAATAGCCCACAATACTATTTGTCGCTACATATAATAACAATGATACAACACATTCATTACGAACTCACCTTAGCCATGAGTGGCAGAATTACCTTAGACACAGATACAAAGCCTTGATAGATAGTTGTAGGGCAATTGGCACACTAAGCTGAAGGTCCTAGGTTTGATTCCTAAGATCTATTATCATTTTAAAACTAATTTAAATAAATACAGACATTCAGTTGGTGCTAAATTAATTTTCCTGTGGTCTGGTGTCTAATTGTTCCTATAATTACATTGGTGCTGAACCAACTCAAAGAGAAATTCAAATCAAAATTAAGAAAAATAGAATATGATAAACATTATTTTTTCAAATATCAATTTATCCTTCAGAAATAAGAAGTATCCGTCCCAGTATATATTCATAAAACCCAACACAGAAGTCTCTTCACTTGTAACGTGAGTTGATCTAATAATTAAAATATGTTTATTTAAACCCTTTCCAGCCCACACCGTATAACTAAAGGAGACACCTATGATGATGTCCCCTATACTCTTGCCACAACTGCGACCATTGAACAGCTGAGTATAAACAGGTAACAGACGATTTATGTCGAGTTGCTGATGCAATACCAAGTAAGTACACCACCCTGCAGTAACCCACAGAGCTATAGTCTGAAACAGTTTAACGAATGATTCATGTATGCTATTTTTATTTTTGCTAATAATTATTAATAGTGGGTGTGCGTGTTTCAGTGTTTAATTCCAAGCAAAATATATAGTTTTTCCCAATTTATTTGAGGTATTTAACGCACATTTTCTGAACCGACTGATTATATCAGCACACGACTTATTAACTAACTTATACCTAGAACAGACAAAACATCCAGCCCCGGACCATTAATCATCATTGTGAAAGGAGAAACCCACATTTCACCAAAAATAATTTTTCGGGCATACCGGGAAATCAAACCTGGGACCCTTGGCTCATTAAAAGACACACTGCCAACTGAGCAAAGGGTGTTGGACAAAACTAATATGGAATTTGGGGAAATACTGGGGTTTTGGGGCCTATTTCTGAAAAGTACATTTTTTCTGATTTTGCACAAAGTTTGCCTGATGTTTTTATAGATTTTTAGATTTTTCCAAATGGGAGGTAGTGTGATTTGTGTCCATGGCTCTGCCAGTTATTGAGATTTTTCTTTCAAGTTTCAGATCTTATTGCACTATAGGTCAAAACTATATAACTCTAACCTCTTGGTTCACAGTGTGCTGAATCTCTCCTGCAAGGAGTGTATGTTTTAATAATTTTTGGGGGTAACTCATTATCATTTATCATCATCAACAACTGTTCCAGCCTACATCTTCCTCTATACTTCCACCATTCTTCCTCATATCAATTACTTAAGACAGACATGATAAATACCCTAATTAATTAAAATGGTTACACTAATTAGAACCTTTAATTAGATCACGTCGATGATCCGGGTTTTTTAATAACTGTCAAGGGCTTTAGTTTTATAAGAAAAATTTTTTACAGAAACGTTCTTCTCTTTGGTCAGTTTTGTTTATTATGAGTTTAAATAAATATTATATAGGGGCTGTCCATAAATGTATATCAGGCGAGGGGGGAAGGGGGTAGTAGTGCTTAGCGTAGCCAAGTGTGACAAGGGGGAAGGAGTGGAGGGTAATCAGATAATGCGTGATGTCATATTACAATGCAATTAACCATATTGGACACTGTGTTAATAACCCAACTGTGTACACATACAAACCATATGTATAGGCGAAACGACTTTGATCGTTGAGCTTGGCAAAAATGTGAAAATATTTCAATAAAAGAGTTATGTAGACCCTACAGGGTTCCTACAGTATTTGTAAAAATATTCTCCCTGACTTTTCCTGACTTTCCCTGACTATTTTCCCAAGTTCCCTGACCAATTTCTCATAAAATTTCCATTATAACTTTACGGTACATATACACGTGAAAATATTAATTTAAATAAATTTATTTCGGGCCTCCTCCCCCCTTACAGCCGACCTTGCCTCACCTCTCATGGAAGAATAAGAAAGCAGACATCTTGCCAATCAGTTGAGGGAAAATGATGGAAAAATAATCCCTATCAAAAATTTGTAACAAACTTGATTCCCTTTGGTATCATGTGCAGAAATACGTATTAAATAACAGGCCACTAAGAACATACTAAAGATTTTGGTATCATTACAGTTTTATTTTACCAAAAACTGTACATTTCCTGAACTGAATAGCTTACAACAGGAACTCTGTCTGCTTTCATATTATTCATGTCTCAAGTCAATTTTATTTTTAAATTTAAAAATTTTCACTATAGTCATACAATAAGAAACTATGTTATATTTAATAAAGTGAAGCTTGCTTCTTCTTCAGTTCTTGCAACTCCACGTCTATTGCTTCTCGTTTCTCTTCAGTTGCCATCATTAATTTTTTTCTTTCTCCTTCTAAATCTTTAACTTGTATATCTAATTTCCTCTTTTCTGCCTTCTTCTTGTCTTTTTCACTTTTTTCTTGCTTCTTCATCTCTAAGTAAATTCATGATAGCGTTTCCGAGCACCTCTCACGTAATCCAACATCTTTTTGCTAATGTGTATATTTTTAATCCCTCCTGCTTCTTGTATCTCATCATGAATGTGACGCTGTGCAATGACTGTCTTTTCATGCATGTTTTCAACCAGTAAAGATTTATTGACTGAAAAAACCACCTTCAACAGTTGCATTCCCATGCGACAAGACAAGGCAAATCTTTATTACTTCCCCAAAAATGTTGTAGTTTGCTTCTCCTATTAGAAAGCTACCATAAATAGTGTCAAGTCCTACTTCATCACTAAACTGATCACAAGGACGAAATATTTCTTGAAGCTCAGATTTTTTGAGGTTGCAAAAATGCAAGTATTCTTTCTTGGCATTTTCAGCCAGAACATCATTTATGATGTTGGCATGGTTGAGTTCCTCCAAAAGAAAAGAAAATCTCTTCTGGGCCAGTTGAGGTGAATGTTGAATAACACAAGGATCCAATGAAGACAAACCTCTCACAGCTTTCTGTTTTAAGGGACCTTTTTCTTGTAGTTTTGCAATCATGGTGGTTAACATACTGCGGCACTCATGTATAAATTCTAATTTTTGTCTTTCTGTTACTGTGATCGCAGTTTCTCCTAACAAACGTTTTTGTTGCAAATCCTATATCAATATTTTTGCTAAGGATCAAATTTTCTGATTTTTTTGTGTCAATAGACAGTAACTTTGGACCTGTGCACTTCATAAGATCAGGTTTCACACAACGATTCATAAGGTATCTTAGAAGTTTCTCTACAGCTTCAAAAAGATATGGAGTCATTGGTTTTTTATGTCTGGAACCATTGCAGGAAAGGCTGACATTCATCTGCAATTGTCTTGCAGAACGCTAGTTTACACTTTAGGAATGGATCACAGGCTGCTCTTTTCAGTGTCTCTACAGGTTTTGTTTTAGGAAGTTTTGCTTCTTTGAGAAACTTAATAACATGGTCCCAAATTTGTAATGCCCTTTGAAAGCACTTTTCCCCTTCTCTAACCAACGCACACCACAGAACTTCAATGGAAAAGTTGTACACCCTGTCAACTGGGGGAACAATGCTCGACGAGCTGGAAGTCAGTGAACAGGTAGTACATGTGACGTAATAAGCTACTTATATCCCAATCAACAGACTCTACTCCTGTTCTCAAGGAACCATGAACAACATGAAGCCCACATGTTCCCAGATTTAGCAAACTACATACTTCATTGTCTGTTACAGATTTGAGGTGTTCCTGAAGAAGTGTTATAAACTTTAAATTGACATTTGGGCCATCCATTGACACTTGTATCAACTTAGAGAGTGGAAGAGGAGAAATACCATCCAGAAAATGCTTCAGTAATTCTTCAGCAGTGCTCCTATCGAAAAACACACTGTTTAAGTAACGACTGATGACTTTATGATTTTCCTTGTCCCAAAATCTAATTACAATGTCCATCTGTCCTCTTTGAATAACTTTATTCAATGCCTCATCAAAACAAATTACAAAGTTGTTACATGATTTTAGGCGGTCCAGTAAATTATTATGAAAGAATGGAGCCAAGCCATGCACAATGAAGTATGCAGCCTTGTCTCCACCAAGGGTAAAGGCATTGGCAATGGAACACTCGGGAAACATCAATTGAAAAATTGTACTTAAATTATTGCACGAATTGAAAGACATTTTTTTGTCAACAACTTGCATAGCCCAAATGACTTCCGCCTTAGTTATATCATCTTTTATAACAAAAGTGTTATGGTTTCTTTGAGGCACTACACTAATTTCACTTTTAGCAACAGCTTCCTTCTGCGACGTTACGATTTTCGATGAAACAGAAAAACTCTTCGAGCAACCAGCAGAATCATCACTAGGTAGAATGTCTTTGTGTGCCAGAGATTCTCTTGAAACTGGGGAGCTCGATGAACCTGAATCACTTGACTTTTTTGAAAAAAAAGTCAACAGAGAGCGTTGATTTGTAAAAGTTTCAAGAGTTTTGATATGAGTTGGTCCTTTTGCATGGGAAGCTAATGCTTGCTTTCCCATATTACTTAAGTTTATAATTTTTTTGCACACTTTACAAAATGCCTGCAGCTTATTACTTTCAACACCACTTATCCAGTATGAGAATTCAGGAAAATGGTCTGGGCTTAGCCAGAGCTGGTTAAAAACGGTTTTTTTGTTAGACATTGCTGGTGTAGTCTAATCAGTCCTGGTGCACTGTATCAAACTATAACGATGACAAACCTTGAACAAGAACAAAAACAAGTGATCACTAAAGTTAAAAGAATTGTCATGTGCAGGCTAGGAGACCTCTGCGTTCACATTCTGAAATAAAATGCTACCAAAACTTGTGTTAGGGCAAGTTTGAGCATGGTAAGTGCCCCTCAGCTTTCTTCATTGGGGTAGTGGCTTATGACGCAGTAAATAGAAAAAATATTTTCTTTGTTTTTTTCTAAGTGTGACATGAAGACCATGAATTGTCATTTCCCTGACTTTTCCCTGACCTTTTCCCTGACTATTATTTTTTTTTCCCTGACTTTCCCTGACTTTCCAGAGCGTAGGAACCCTGCCCTACAACTAAAAATATTATTTAAATAGGAAGGGTGTGTGTGTGATATTGTGATGTAATAATAGAAAGAGGGTTTCACAAATTTGTGAGAATATGTGACAATAGAAGGAGGAAGTGAAAAAAATGTATATGTTTTATGGACAGCCACATAAACTATCAGATCAAAATTAATAACTAAATAAGTGAACTAACCTGTAGTGGAACATCTGCGAAGGTTATTGCCAAATAATAGGACTGCAGAGAATACCATCGATTGAAATATTCCCTGTTTATGATTGGAATCTCGGCTGGAACTGGAGGAAATAAAACAAACATGTTAATGTCTACAAATTAAATCGATTTAGTAAAGTTAGACAGTAAGTAGATAAAGACATCTGTGAAGGAGTCATGGTTTCTACAAGACTAGTGTTCCCTAACCTTTTTGAATTGCCACCCCTTTTGGTAGATCATCAAATTTCCATTCCCCTATGTTTTGTAACAATTATAAAAACAATCTTTAGAAAAAATGTTTTCTAGTCACTTCTTTGTTTTATACAAAAACTAACTGCCAGCATAATGGTACAAATAAAATGACTGACAATTAGTGCGATGATTGGCATTTTTTATGTTTTTATGGGAGTGTTGCCAATACCTCAAGGAAAAAATCTTACTTTAGTAAACGGATTTAAATAAATAGTATCTTCAATTATTAGCTTATTTTTAAATGTTATTTCAAAATTGTTCCACTACTGTACTAGAAGTAAATATATCAGACAACACTTATTATCAATAAATAATTTAACAATAATGAAAAATTATACAGTCTTAATTCTAATACGTTGAGCCCCAAAGCTCTGTACAACCTTTTTCTTTTGTGTCCCAAGAGGGCTTCACTGGGCTGTGGACAGAATGAGAATTTCCAACCTGACGGCAGCAAGCCACACTCAAACTCGATTTTTGAGAACAATTTATATAAATAGGTTTTTTGAGCTATTTTTCCATGAATGTGGGCTTTGTTATTAATTGATTGGGGCCAAAAAGCTAGTTTGTTTCGAGGAGGTGGATAAGAGCTCTAAACCAAATTATTATCTGAGATTTGAATTTATTTTTTAATCTCTAGCTTGACATTTTCTCAAATTTAATCTTGAATATCCTTAAGGATTCAAGGGATTCAAGAATTCTAAGGTCACATCCCTAATTTTTATATATAAAATTTTTATCCAAAATTAATTAATTCAGGTCAAATTTTTGACAGATGAATTGTTGTAAAACCTACGTAAGCTGAATACTTTTTAATACTTTTCTACGTCTTAATAGACTTGTGGCAGTAGTAAGCTAACAGAGATTTATGCCACCTAGCGCAAGGTAACAGGATGAAAAGAATTACTTCTAAGGAACCTTACCAAAATATGTCTTAATATAAGGCCAAAATGACAATGGGGGAGAAAGTGACCTTAGCACTGTCAATTAGGGGTTGAACCCCCACCTGATCAAATCTGAATAGTTACACATTAAGTGAGGTCAAACCTACTAATTACTTTCTTTATATATGTTATATTTCTCTAAGGAAAACCTCTTTTTGTATTTTGAAAAATGTTTAATAAAATATCAAAGAAGGTACGGGAAAGGTGGATGGAATCGCATAAAACGGAACAAGCACAATATGGCTTAGTTACACTGTACACCTTCAGTCAGACATAGCACTGTGGCACGATTTTATTTATTCCATTTTAAAAATACAGTGGGATTGAGACCAGTAAAACCATTTTATTTCATTCTAAAAAATACTAATAAATTTTAAAAAAACAACTATTAAACTGGTCCCAACTTCACTTTACTCAAATAAAGGGTAAATGGAGAAAAATATGGAAAGGCGCATTATACTTATTTTCCACTGCAAAATCTTTTGTATTTCAAACCACATTAGTACACCAGCAAATGCTTTTCTTTAAATTAATTTAAATATGACAGCTACCTCTTTTAGCCATAATCTATAGTGTACTAGAAAGGTCTCATGATTGTCTAACAGATGGCAGCACTAATTCAATTTAAGTTAAAAATTGACTTTTTCCCCTGTACCCTTCAAATAAAAAATGCGGAAAATTTCACTTCGATAAGTTATAGGTTCAAGCGTAATTGTGTGCCTAATATCTCCATCAATCAGATGTGAGATGGACTCTTTAATAAATGCCTATTTTATATATATAGGCCAACATATAAACCTTTTACTCTTGACTAAGAGATCAAGTTCTGACGAAGAGGTTCATAATGCACCCGATTCACTCACATGTTAACTCCCATACTGAATCTATTGAATGTATTAATTTTAATTATCGATATTACAAATATATTGCACCCTAGTGGGGACAATAACAGATGTGACCACATTCTTTTCAACCCAAAGATTCGACTCTAACTCTCTGTCATTGATTGAAGCTCCGTTAACTATTTCGACTAAGTCCAAGCATACATATGAATATTTTCAAGAAAAGCACATTAAAAAAAGGCCTAAAATAAAAAAAAGAATGTATGTAAACAACTAAAGAATATTTGTGTGAATGTAAAAAATTGACACCAAACAAGTGATTCGAACCTTGGCCTTTCTTCTTTAGATGCTAACCCCACTACCGGCTGAGCTATACCGGATCTCCTACAAATCATCATCATCATCAATAACAACAACAACAACAACTGTTTTCTGCCTGTGGCCGGGTCAGTTTAGTAAAATACCTCCATCTTCCTTTATTAGTCCGCCATTCTTCCTCCTTTAATTGCTTCCATTCTTCTTCTCTCAGTTTTACAGTTTCTGTTATATATTTCGCCCATCTCTTTCTTAGCCTCCTTTACTGTATTTTTCCTAAGTACTTTATCTCCATCTACAACATTCTCTTTGCTATCCTCTCCTTTTTCATACTAACTATATGTCCATACCATCTCAGACTTGCTTCCTCTACTATCTCATGTACTCCCTGTACCCCTACTCTTTCCCAGATAACTTCATTCCTAATCCTGTTTGATCCTCGTGACAGCTAACATACTCCTCACAAACTTCATTCCCATGGCCTCCACTTTCCTAGTCTCTCTTACATTCAATGTCCATATTTCTGTGACTTATGTGATAATGAATACAAAGTACACTCTATACAACACTTCCTTACACTTCAAGGGCACTTATCTTCTCCCATAACAAGTCTCTTACAAACATATTTCCTCCAAGCCCATGTGTAATTTAAACATGCAAGCGTACAGATATAGTCAAGTACAAAAACTTGGTTCAAGATTGCATTGCATTACAACCATTTACTTTAAACTGCTCCTTCATAATATCATCTGATAGGAGTTGATAGGTTAGACTAAAGAATAGTTACAATTAATTATAATTTTATTTTTTATATCGACACATCAGGCAATACAATTTGTTTACTTGTTTGGCAGTCTATGAGCATGATTGTTTGCTTAGCAAAGTGGTAAATTATTGCCCTTGTGGGCATCCAAATTTTAACCTGCCTAGGGAACAGCGCTCGCCAAGACTAAGTTTTGTTAAGTTGATAAAACTTACATGTCAGCACCATGGAAGAGAAAGCGGTAAACATGAGGAACATGATGCATGACATCAGGAAGCCGAAGTTATCGATGACATGGTTCGCTTCGTTACCAATCTGGTAGTAGAGCACACCAATTAACACACCGATCAACAAGTGCATCACCAATCGCATCTTGCTGAGAGTCTGCAAGGACCACCAACAATAATTATATAGAAACCAACTGTTGTGAAATGGCTCATAAAATACTGGTTTAAATCCCTGATGGGTGCATTGTGTTTTGTTTTATTTGTGGATTTCCTTCATACTTTCAAGAAAATGCTGGTGTCCCTGCCCTAAAACTCCGTGATATAAATCTCGGACACGTGCTCTGTCGTTATTTTTTTCTATTAGTGGGTTTCCATATTCTCCCCAAGTTAAGTAGTTGTGAACTTCATTCTTATAAGTTAAATTAAGTTAGTGAATATGCCAATAGTATAATAAGATGTGTAAGACTAAAAATAATGCTTCTCTTAAATGTGCTGATCGTTCATTGGGATAAATGAATAGAAGTGGACGAAAATTAAATAAACAACAAGATAAATTTACCTTTTACAAGTAAACTTTCCTGACATACTGAATGTTACTATTTCTCTCATAAACAAAATGGCTGTTTGTAAAGTAGATTGGAATCGGTTTTATATTAACATATTTGCTGTCTTTATACTTTCATCCTATCAACCACAAACAAAAGTTAAAAAAAAAAATTACCAGGTAACAAAACAAGACCACTTGTCATCCCACAAATAACAGGGAGAAGATAAAATTAATTTAGGTTGAATCAAATAGCAGACCATGTTGCAGTTGCTACTTTTGCTTCCATATCTTAATTTTCGATGGGCTATCTACACATTTAAAATATCAAGCAAGTGACCCCTCTTTTGATGTAGGAACAATAGGAAATCATTTTTGTACAAAATTAAATACTTTAGTACATTCTGTTGGGATTCGAACTCCAACCTCTCCATCATCACTGAACCAGACTAGAGGAGAATGACGGCCACTTTACCGTCAATGCCAGACAATTTTGTTTGTTCATTTTTTAATCATTAGAATTAAGTAAAATTAATATGAACAAAAATGTTTTACCATATAAACAAATACACAAGCACCTATACAAATAAAAAGACACTTCCAATCAAATAAAGTTCATAATATTTTGTCAATTCAAAACATGTAACCAGTAATATTTCTATAAATTTAAAATCATAATAAATATAGCGCCTCTGGGTTACATCATTCATAGGCCAGTAGTGGAAAGATTAGCCAGTAGTAATGTACCGCTGCCCAGAGAACATTCGAATATACTAGTCGTACATCCTTTCTTGGAGGCTCTTTCCATGTCTCGATGAGATGAGATAATAGTGCTGATAGTATGAGGGTGTGAAACTAATGGAAACTCTTAAAACTAACTTAGGACAAATTAATCAAGCCCTGACGACCGTTGTGGTAATTCCCCTTAAGGGAAAAAATTAGATGATGTGTAACTGACTTCTAAGGTTGGGGCACCATGTAGGTTAATGTGTTGAAAGAGATTCGTGGTATGTACTTAGACTCCATGACGTAAGCCCACGATCGTTAGTAGTGATAGTGCCAACATTTACGGATAGAAGGTGTCACGTGGTCACCACAATGAAACCTTTAGCTGTTAATCTCAGTTTTCTAGACCGTAGCTGCTACTTATTTATTTAAGTAGCTCCTCATTTGTCCTCACAAGACTGAGTTTGACCCGTTCCAGAATCACTGCTTCTCAGAAAAATTCTAGAAGCACCGGGAGGAAATCGAACCTGGGAACTTTGGATATGTAACCATAAACTCTAACCACTAGCACTAGTCTACAGAGGTGGTATTGAGGTATGTGTTAACCCTCCCTCCCCCTTTTTTTATAGCATGTTTTACCTGTTTGGATTATATTCATATGAACTAATTACACAGGTTTGACTTGAAAAAATTGTTTGAAGATTAATCACTGATTATTATAGAATTTTGGGCGCTGATTTTAGTAAAAAATGGTTAAAAAATTCCATTGTGTACAATTTTTGCACAAACTCAAATTTTCGATTTGTTTGTTGAGTCCCGCTCCAGCCAACTTATTATATTTCTTTTAGACCATTTTATTTTTATCATTAAATTGATCAAGGTGTATTACAATAAAAAGGGAGGGAGGGGAACGTTCCAGCAGTCGAGAGGCGGTGGAAGCAGCTCCGGCGACATGTTCCGTCGGCGTGGAAGAGGCCGGCGGATGTGAAACACCTGATCCGGAAAAACAAGTTTCTGATAGTTTTAATGTTAAAATGTCCCATGTGTTCTCTGTATAAACTAATGTACGATGATTCAATAAAGGCTGCGGGTGCCTCTCTCGTTCCGCTGCCTTTGGCCCTCCATCCATCCCGCGTTCGCTCACTAAGAAAATAGTATAAAAGCGAGGGGAGATGGAGGACTGGAGGTCAGTGGGATGCAGGAGAGGGACCCAACAATGGCCAAGGAGACGTGGGCGGTGCGGGGGGGGGGGGGATATTTGGTTGGGTATCGGATCCTGGTACTTCTTTCTCATGGTCCAGAAACAGAGAAATATATTTTATTCCATGCTTTTCTCAAGATGGTGACCTGGTTTATTGTAGCAATGTTCCTGGACCGATGATGAGGTTTGACATACTGTATGATGTGAATGAGTGGAGGCTCTTTATTGACTCGTCAAAAATAAGCGGAAGCAGTGCTTCTCCATAATGGTAATAAATATGCTTCAACACTAGTTTGACATTCTGTGTACCTGAAAGAATGCTACGAGAACTTAGCTTTAATTCTCATCAAAGTGAAATACAAGAATTATGAATGGACAATATACAACAATTTTAAAATACTTTCTATGCTTCTTGGACAGCAGGGATAATACACCAAGTACACCTGTTTCTTGTGTGAATAGAGTATCTGGGAAAAGAGCCAAAACTGGATCAAAAAGTTGTGGCCATGTAGTGATGCCTTAGAACGTGAAAGCAAAAATGTAGTATGGATGTCTTTGGTTGATCCAAGAAAAGTCCTCCTGCCTCCACTTCACATCAAGCTTGGTTTAATGAAGCAGTTTGTAAAGGCTCTGTCAAAAGAAGGAGAGTGTTTTAAATACTTGAATGCCAAGTTTTCAGGATTGTCGGAAGTGAAACTGATAGGTGCTTTTGTTTGGTCCAGTTATTCGAAACTTCTGAGAGATGTAGTCTTTATTACAAAACTGAATAGTTTGGAAAAAGAGGCTTGGAAAGCTTTCAAAGAAGATGTAACAAAATTTCTTGTAAACAATAAGGACCTCAACTTTAAGTGTAGTGTAGTGTGTGTGTGTGTGTGTGCATGTGTGTGTGTGTGTGTGTGCGTGCGTGTGTGTGTGTGTGTGTGTAAACTATGCTCATGAAATGCATGGACTTGGTTGTTCGATGAGCTTGAAAGTGCACTTCCTGAATTCCCATTTGGACTACTTTCCCAAAAATCCTATTACTGTGAATGAAGAGCAGGGGAAAGATTCCATAAAGATATCAAAAAGATGGAATTCAGATACCAGGGTGGATTGAACATAAACATGATGGCGGACTACTGTTGGATGCTGCACAGAGAAGAGCTGAAAGCTCTATACAAGAGAATAAGTTCGAAAAAGAGCTTTGAGGACAAAAGAAAATGGCAGTATAAGGATTTGTAATTCCCAATAAGTGTTGATAATGTATTTCCATAAATAATTTTCTAAATTAAAACCATTATTTAATTTTTCAAAAATAAATAAGTTTTAACCAGTATACGTATTGATAAGTGCTTTTCCCATATTTTCATATCCACTTTGTGAAAAATCCTTGTGTGCTAGAGAAAAATTGAGGTTATATTTGACATCAGCACAGCATAAAGCATAAGAATCACTCATTACATTGCAGACAATTTTCAATAACCCAAATCTTGCAGGTCTGTGTTATTACATTAATGGTCTTAGAGTTTAGGAAGGTTATCTTTTTAAGAAGTGTACCCGCATTTGAATGGAGGGAGAGTGTAAAACTATTTAAGGAAATTCAGTTCACCCGACTGAGATTCAAACCTCAATCTTGCTGTCATTGTCAGCCTAGTCTATTGCAAAATTAACGTGTTAGGCCACGCGGAAACAGAAGCGGGTGTATGTAATAACTGAATTAAAATATTTATTTTGACTATTGTAAGTAAAAGTCGCATTTTTTTTAAAGTGAATATGTTGAAATTGCAGAAATTTTATAAAATTCCTTGACTTTTTAATGACTTTTCTCTGACCATGCAGATTCCGGGTGGCTGGACATTTTGTTATTGTATAATCATGTAGCCAATAAGCCTCCTCATTGGTAAACGTACCTTGTCTCTCGTAATGAGGAGGAACGCTCTCTTGAGTAGAACAAAGAACTGGATAGGGAACGAGACGGGATACTCCCCGAAGTCTTCTCTTTGTTCCTGGCTATTCTTGCTGCAGGTAGAAGTTGGGGTTGGCAGGTCAAGGGGCAAAGGTGACGACCAAAGTGGTGTATATGGAACTGTATCAATACACATGAAGAGTTATCAAAACATAAATTTGTGATTAAAAGTATAGAAGAGTTCTTGTAGGTAAGAACGTTTAGAAAAATACCAATACATTTGTTTGCAGTCAATATTGATAACATTTTATTAGTGTTATTTTATTGTTATTTCTGATATATATATAAAATTGACAGCTGAAAATTAAATAAATTTGCATATAAACTAAAGATGTGACCCTCAAATCCTCGAATTCTTAAGGATATTTAATATTCGAAGATTTGAGAAAATATCGGATTTGAGAGTCAAATCCTTAATTTTTTTCTCCCCCTAATAAAAATGTATCTTTAAGCTCTAATATTGCCTATTGGCGGTTCAGAACCAACATGATTATAGGACAAACTCAACAACCAGGCCCCAAACCATTAATTTAACACTAAAATGACTTTGGGAATGTTATAATGAATGGATTACAAGAAACAATGTTAATATTTAGTTACTACTTCTATTTTATAATATTCCATTATATTTATATTTCTTTTAAGGCTCATTTTTTTTTCAAGACTCGAATTCGAATTTGAGGTTTGAAAGTAAAATGAAAATTCAGATTTGTAAAATAGTGGATCTGACCCAACTCTAATATAAATTATATGAAAAATTGTATTAGGTTAGGTTATTGGGAATAGAGCACTAGGCTAAATCATGGTTAAAATTTGGAGGGATAGCCAGCACACCTACCTTGGTGATAATGGAGTAGAAATTGTTTATTTAGAACATTAAAATACACAAACACAATTTTAAGGACAAGTTTTCACTGTCACAGACACATGGATTCTGACTTGTTAAATAAATTGGGGGTGGAGGCTCTATAAAAAGGGATGAATGTGTGGTATAACATTTGCAAATTTTCAAGTGCTGTATTTAAAAAATGGTCAAAATTAAGGTGCCATTTGTTAGTCTCAATGTATGTTTAGTAAAATAAAATTAAAATAAATTTAACAAAAGAAAACAATCATGCACAACACAAAAATAATACACACAATATATGAGTACTGCCACTAACCAAACTATAATGGAAAACATGTTGTTAAATGCCTGGCTGTCGGTTCATGAATTGTGAGTGCTACCAACTTAATCACGCTTGCTTACATATCAGATGTAAGCACCTGCCATTTTCTATGCTATATAACACTTTTTGCAGCGCAACCCTAAATCCAAGAAAGAACCAGCAATGTAATATTAAGGTTTTAAAAAGGCTTAAATATTGGAGGTTTTGAGCACACCTGAAACTATTTTTGGGGGTGTTTAATATGAAAAGCTCCCTCACAGTCGGCACCTATGCCAAGACAGCTTCATCAGGTCTCCTATTTAAACTTTTTATACTCCAGTATCATCAAGATAAGTATGTTGGCTATCCCTCCTAATTTTTACCAGCAAAATTGATAAAATAGTAGCTTTCAAAAATGTTTCTTCATATCTAAAACTGACCCTAAGTGAGGCACTTAAGGTAGGATTCCCTTGGCGCGTCTTGCATCTCACATCTGTGACCACAGATGTGGAGTGGTGGGAGATACAGTGTTTACCTAGATATGTCTCTTGGTCACCAGTCGTGGGTAATTGTATGTGTAATACAGATCATTTCTCATTTATCAGAGTTTTTCAAATGTCTTTTATTTAATGTTCTGTGTTATTTTGTTTTTTGGAATAGTGTGAGGAAAATATACTATCTTGATCGACCAACTATTCTTGAGATCTCTTTCCATATTGTGTTGTCCTTCACACGTTGGTCCCGGTACACTGGCGAAGAAATGTCAAAAATTGATGTGTGCTTTTACCCCTTTACAATTAAATATTTGTCCTCTTCTATGGAGAAATCTTGGACCAGTTTCAAAACCAACCCAGTCAAAAATAAATATGTGACACGGACTGAGGACCCAAACCCCCTTAATATTTAAATGTCCCGACAATGTAAGTACCACCTTAATTATTATCACTGTAAGCTTAGACCAACTGGGACTTAAGATTTCCTCAAATAGCGTGGTTCCTTTGAACCACTTTTTTTTTAAATTATTTGTTGTAAACAACTTTTATTTATTTCCTGTGTCAGCAAGCAATTATGACAAAACTAAATACAACTCTAATAAAACACATGCTTGCTCAGTAGTACATCTGCATCCACACTGCTCTCGAAGCAGTGTGAACGCAGACACAATGTAGAGATGCTGGACGCACACTCGGGTCGCCAATTGCAGATGCCTCAAAGGAACTGGACACATTAACAAACCATGGAAACCAGTCAAGTTGCTGGTCGCAAATGCGAGACACACCAAGGGAATCATACCTTTAGTAGGCCTACACTTATTTTGGTAAATATTATTAAAATAGCAAGTTACCAAACAACATCCCATTCAAACACGTTATTGCAAGCTTGTGAAAGGCAAAGATACAATTTATCAATGAGATTTTTTTTCTTTTGGACATGTCAGGAATCGAAACGGTAGATCTCACATCAGTAAATAGGTGCTACCAACTTAGATAAGGAACTGAACCAAATGCAATGATGAGTCACATAGGGATACAAAGAACATGAGAAAAGTTTAGTGTATGTTTGCAGTTTTTATTCTAGAACTTTATTTTTTTATAAAATAAATATAAAATATTGATCCAGTAAAAACAGTTTAATTTTCTTCCCATGGTGATATCAATAGTTCTTGAATATTTGTCATGAGCATAGCGGCATTAGATGAGAAACTTTTTGAATGAAAGAAAAAGTTGTCATTGAATTCATGAACACCCTTGACAGATATTCAAGAACTTTTGATATCACTGTGTGAAGAAAATTAAACTCTGTGTTTGTACTGAACATACATGTGATTCATTTTGATCAAAACAATGTTTCGCTATAAAAAATTGCAACTTCACTGATCTTTTCTTGTGTTCCCAACACTCTCACTTTTAATCTTATCTGCAGTATTTAGGTCAAGTAAAAATTAATAGGGATATGCGAAGGTCGCAAGAGTCAAGAGAAGCTTGACACATGTGAATTATTGTCAAGGATAAGGTTTTTGTTGTTGTTACATAAAACTACTTTTAGTTTCTAAATTATTTATTAAGCGTACCTATCTTTGTAATGAAAAAAGTTTAGAGTAAAAAAAGCACACTGTAAGGCGATTGAAACGTATCTGTACATAGAGATGTTGCAATATTTGCTTTTTGTATGAATGTCATTACAGTGCTCATTAATACTCACTCGCTTGGCTGACACTGCAATCTGTAGGCAAACGCCGTATCCCTTTTAGGAAGAATCTTTACAAAATTTGCTAGCACTATGGCCAATAAATATTCATTAGTGGATGTTCGTCAACGACCACATCTCTATTTGTTCAGTAACACTTCAGATCTTTCAGAACTTCTCAATAAGTGTGGTACCCGCTTCGGTGGATGCATGCTCTAAATTGTTGATGACGAGGCGATCGAGATTAAAATATCTGTCAGGTGTGCTGAGGGCATTTTTTTTCCCCAAAATGATTTTCCACTCTCCTTTCACACAAATGTGGGTACACATCCTCTAAATATAACCTTCATAGTACTAAAAAAACATTACGTAAGCATATAAACCGAACCAGTAGTAAGACGCGGTGCTAAAAAATAATTTGGCAACAGTGTTGTGTGCCCTGAGGAGTGTCTCCTGTCAAAGTAATCTGTGACAGCTTCTTGATCCAGCCAGGACAATGATCTCTATCGGCTCTTCCTTGGAAAAATAATACCTTAACAAAATATTTCTTATGTATGGAACTTTTTAATTGGCCAGTATATTATTTTAAGATGACTCATCTTAATGTATCTATCTTTATGTTAGAAATGACATTTAATCACTAGTCGGTGTTGAAATACTGTTTAGTGGCTGTTCTAAATCTTACTTATATTATAAACGCGAAAGTTTGTGTGTTTGGATGTTTGTTACTCAATCACGCCAAAACTGCCAAACGGATTTGAATGAAACTTTGTAGGTTAGTAGAGTAGGTCCTGGAATAACATATAGGGACTATTCCTAACCTTTTATTTTAAATAATAATAAAATATATTGATATTAATGTGATTGAAATGATGTTATTTAAGAATTTGTGATTTAATATTTTGTAACTAAAGTAAATAGTAATTAGTGTGACGTTGTTTCATACTAATAAAATAATAAAATATGATGTGATTTTAGCTATGTAGCTCGAAAAAAATATTATTTCATTTATTTATTTTGCTTACTAATTATTAAGGTAAAGATTAAAAAAAAAATAATTTATAATTGATAACTTAAATAAGATAAATTTCTTTTATTACGAAATATTTAAAAGTGAAAATTAAAATACGGCAAAATTATTTACAGCTAAAACTTGGAAAAACGCATAGATATTTGAAAAAAATAAAGTTTGATTTATGACCAAATCAATTTAATCCAAATTAAAAGATTTTATCAATTATTGCGGCGAAGCCGCGACGGGTTAAAAGCTAGTATGATCATTATTGTGTAATCTGTAAGACATTTAAAATCTGTTCATAGTATTTCATAGGTTTTCATAATATATATTTACTGGTCTCTTTGAAATGTTTCAAAAGATGTGAAGGTGATTGTGGTTGTCAAAGTGTAAGAGGAGGAGATTCTATTTTTTACTTTGATATCATGACGCTTAACACATCCCTTAAAGGTAAGGTTTTATCCATAAGTCACGTAATGTTGTTGAGAGTAGGTGAGGAATGGGCTCTAAGTTTAGGCAAAGCATTATTTATCTTCTAAGCTAATAAAAAGTGTCAAAGTGTATTACATTTTATTAAATGTGTTATTTTAACCTGTTTTTTATTTTGATTTTGTTTAGTATTTTTTTCCAAAACACCATACACATTAATTTTTCAAAACATATAATTTATGCATGAAACTCAGATTAAGGTATGGATGGACACGAGGACACGAGAAAATGAATATTTTTGGGAGTTTTAATACCAAAATATTTTTTTCTGGACAAAAGAAATCAATATTTTTCCAATAGGAACAAATTAATTTTTACA
>JBCFYV010003676.1:0-27786 GCA_039000515.1 Timema cristinae
TTTCATTAAATTGATCTATAAATGTTTTTGCACACGTGTGAGACTTGCACTTAAAAACACCACGATTTTTTGTTAGTGATTTAAGTTGTTCTTGCGCCATAATTATTTAAAAACCAATCATGATATGCCAGAGAATAAGACATGCCTGACATACCCTATGCGAAACAAACCTTTTTTTTTAAACTTCTAAGTTAACTTGCTATAGTTGTGAGAACGACAATGCTCTTTGGGATGAAAACTCACTATTAAGTTGACTTGCTATAGCTGGTCAATCGCGTGACGGAAACAATGTGTTTGCTTTGCGTGCGCTCTTTGTCTACAATCTACGATGGTTGTTTATAATGTTTGTATTCAGCTAAGTTGAAACAATTCACAGACGTCAATACTTATTATTAGAACCAGTGCCCAAATGTAATAGAAAATAGTACTCAAAATAAACTTTTGAGATACACATTCTTATTGGTATACTCGCGAGAATATTACCTGATAATGTTATTTATGTAACCTGCTCACAAATCACTAAGGGACACTGTAATCTAGTCACTCGTTTTCTTGACTATCCGGCCCGCGTGGACCAATGTTCGGGATTGACGGCTGAGGAATCCCTATTTTTAACAACTTGGAGGACCACTGAATTAAGCAACTCAGACTTTACTATTATTAAATGTTATTCCCGCACAAAAAGAGGACCCTGTTCGGTCGCTACATTTTAGACAATAAACAAAAAAACAAAAACTACAGGCCCATGGCAAAAAAAATTTGATAACAAAACCAACAAATGAACATAGAAAAATGCAAAAACACACAATACACAACAACCTATATGGAGAGGGTGATTGGGGTTTATAGTTTTAAACTACGGTACTTAAAAAATTAAAAACCATCAACTGAAACTTTAGTTATTCAAACTTCTCTACTGGTTGACTGGAGTGCATGTTGTTGTGAAAAGGTACTAGCGCTCTAGCTTCTTAAGGTGGGTTTAGACCAAACGAACAAGAACATAGAGCAAGAATAAGAGCATTCGTTCGTGCTCTTTTAGTGTAAACGGTGATTTAACAAACTGCTACTAAAACTCGTTTACACCAAAAGAGCAAATCATAGAAAGCAAACGTGAGGGAATGTGAGGGAATGCTTGTCGTGCGAGTAGGTTTAGACCAAGCGAGCGAGCGAATTCTCAATTCTCAGTTATTTCTATATACCGGCTTACAATACAATGTCTGACGAAGATATTATAATTGCGGCTGCTAGTTTTATTATATTGCACCAGTTAACAAACAAAAAAAAGAAGAAAAAACACGGTGGTGGGTGACATCTCTGCTACAAAGTCGAAGACAGCATAGTATTGAAAATTCACTTATTGACATGCGTTTACAAGAAGAAACTGGTCAGTTTAGAAACTTTTGCAGAATGGCATCAGGGATTTTGATTACCTTTTATCTAAGATTGAGAGAAATATTTCTAAAAAAAATAATACAACTACAGAGATTCTATTTCTGCACAACAAAGGCTTGCTTTGACTTTGCGATTTTTGGCAACGGGTGATTCTTATCCAAGCCTAATGTACCTTTTTAAAATATCGAAATCAACAGTATGCAATGTTATTCTTGAAGTGTGTACGGCTATAATTGAAGGACTACAGGATTTTGTTGAGGTAAGTTTTTAACTCACTTTCTTGTACGAAAGCAATCTAACGACATGTATAGTATATGCAATAAAATCAATATTATTACAAATGTGTAGGCATAATTTTTTATCCTTCACCTATGAATTATTTTTTAAAATTTCAAGATGAGAGGGTATAAATAAAACGTTTGGCTTGCTTATTTCATTTTTTGTTTGTTTTTAGACACGTCAACAGAAGAAGAATGGTTGAAAATTGCACGTAGATTTGAAGAGCAGTGGAATTTTCCTAACGCTATTGGTGCCATCGACGGAAAACACTGTGTTATACAAGCACAATCAAGAGTGGCAGCGACTCCATCAACTACAAATCTACTTTCAGTATTGTTTTGATGGCTGTTGTAGATGCTGATTATAATTTCATTTATTCTGAGGTCGGTTGCCAGGGTCGAATATCCGATGGGGGAGTGTTCAGAAATACAGTGTTTGACCAGAAACTTCAAAATGATGAGTTAAAAATCCCCCTGATAGCTATCTTCCCAGAACACAACAAAAAGTACCCTACGTATTTGTTGCAGACGATGCGTTTCCATTACAAAGCCATATAATGAAACATATCCTGGTACTCATGTTAAGGGCTCGACAAAAGAATCTATAATTACGCTTATCAAGAACACGTCGCGTAGTTGAGAACGCCTTTGGTATTCTTTCGTCTGTCTTCCGTATATTAAGGAAACCTATGTTGCTGCAACCAGAGAAAGCTTCAATTGTTGTGATGACACGCATTACTTGCATAATTTCCTAATGAAAAGAAAGGCATCTCGCAGCCAATACGCTCCAATTGGAACAATTTTATAGAGAGGAAAGAAAAATATTATTCTCGGTGACGGAGAAATGATACACACTTGTCGTCGTTTTTTCCCCTTCAACCGTGGACGCAGACACACTGAATATTGGTGAAATATAAGAAAAACTATTTACGATGTATTTTTGCGTACAGAAAGTTTTTAAAAAAAATGAACCCCCCTGCTTGTGTAAGGGGGCGACAAAAAAGGGGGGGAATCTGTGCAGGAGTCCCTCGTGCAGGCCAACCTTTTTCCTAATTTTTCCCCTTTCCCAATCATTTTCTTCTTTTTTCATTTCACCCTTTTTTTTCCCCTTTTCCCCTCCTTCGCTTTTTTTCTTACTTTTTTTTTCCCCTTTCCCCCCTGCCGTTCATCCTGCAGGGAAAGGCCCTTTTGGGTTTTTTCCCTTTTCCCCCCCTTTTGGTACTAACCCGGCCTTCTCTGTTTTTTTTGGATCCCCACTGTTTTTGGCCCCCAAAAAAAAGTGCCCCGGTTGAAATTTCCTTAGAAAAAGGGGCCTTAGGGATCAATAAGGGTCCCCAATTTGGGGGAAAAAAGATGGGTTTCTTTTCAGGGGGGCCCCCGGGAAAAAAAATTAGGCATTTCCCCCTACCCCACTTGCTGCGATGCCCCCCTCTCTAGGCGATGCCCCTATGCGAAGGTTGTTTTTTAAAAGCGTGTATAGGGCCTTCGTCGGGACATTTTAACGGGGCCATTTTTGGTAGAACCAATTTGGGGCCCCCCCGGGGTCTACATCCGAGTTTGGTGGGTTTTGTCCCCAATGGGGGCCAGGCCGCAACATTGTCACCCGGGGGGCCCCATACTCCCAAAAACGCTGGCAATCACTGCCCGGGGCCCCTCGCAGGGCGAAATTAAAAGTAAGAGGCGGAAACGGGAAAGGGGGCCGTCCCCCCCCTTTTTAATTGAAAAAACCCAGGAAGTGGGGGGGCCCAACCCGCTTCCTTTGGAATGTCTCTTTTTAGAAGAAAAGGGAAAACCCTTTAAAAGGTGTCACCCATTTGCCCTCGAAAAAAATGATAAGTGGAGTGCCGAGTTGGGGTTTAAATTTAAAAAAACAGGGGGGGGCACGTTTAGACCAAAACGAAAATGCCCTTAGACACAAAAATTAATGGCAATAATCCCAAAACCTTTTTGAGCCCCTGAATCTTTTAAAAGGGTTTGAAGGTGGGAGCCACACAGGTTCTCAATTTTCCCAAGGGAGGGGCCCTTGTTGCCCTCGATGCGTAAGCTTTGGGGAATTTTGGGGAGCTTTCCCCCCAAAGTCATCGAAGTATATAGGACCCCCAAAAAAAGGGGGAACGATGTATGAAAAACCCCCCAAAGTTTTTTTTTTAAAATTTGGGCCCCCCCTTCCCCCCCAAAAAGGGGTCCGAGTGGCCCCCACGTGCTCGGGTCCCGGGCGTACCCCCCCAAAAACCCTGGGGCGCTTTTTCAGTCAGGATTTTGGGGTTTATGAACCCTGCTTTGGTTTTGAAAGCCAACCCCCCCAAATTTTGGGGGACGGGAGGCTCACGAAACTATGCGAGTCTCCAAATTCTGCATTAATTCAAGGGTCCTTTTTCGTGGTCTGGGCCCTGTAAAAATTTTGGGAAAAGTGGGAGAAAAAGTCCGGGAGACCCAAAAACAAAAAAGAACCCCCCTTTAAACCCCACACGAAAATTTTTAAAGGGCACTGCAAGATCCGGTATTTCAAAGTTCCACACCCAAATTGCCCCCAAAAATATAAATTGCCCTAATTCCCATGCTTTTTAAATTTGCAAGCTCCCAAGCCTTTTTCATCGCCCTTTTATTCGAAAAAAACAAAAACAACCACTCAACTGTGGGTTTTCCCAAAAAATAAAAAAAGGGGGCGACACCCCCAAAAAAAGTCCCCACCCCACCTTACCCTGAGGGGGAACCCTCTCTGGGGACCCCCCGGGCCCCCCTTTCCGGGGGGGAAATTTCCCCGGGAAAACCCCTCCTGAGGGACTCCCCCGGGGCCCTCCCCCCCCCGGGGGGGGACTCCCCCGAGCCCCCCCTAAGGGAAAAAAAAAAAAATTAAAAACGTTTTTGGCGGCCACTGCTGAGTCGCTCACCCTCCCTCTGGGCCCCCAAGGGCCGGGATGAGTGGCGAAAACGGGTGGGGCCCAAAGGCGAGCCCCCCGGGCCCCCTTTTAAAAAAGGGGCCGCGAGAGACCCCCGAAAAGAAAATAGAAAAAAAACGTAGAGGCCTTAAAAAAAGCCCCCTTTTAAAGGTCGACTACCCAATCTCTAAAAAAACCCCAACCCCTCGAAGCGGGATTTCCGGGGAGAGAGGGGAAAGGCAAGAGGACCTAAAAAGACCCCCAACAAATTTTTATTTTTAAGAGTTAGTGTGGGGATTGCGAGGATAATTAAAAATTTTTTCTTTAAAAAAATATGTCGCTATACAATGGAATTTAGGGGTTTTATGTTTGTTAGAGGAAATTTTAAAACAAAATTTTTCCCCCATCCTTCCATCTTTTTTGTTTGCAGGGGAAAAACCCCCTTCGCCCCCAAAAACAACCCCCCCTTCGTGGGACGATTGGGTGTACCCCCCCAAACCCCTTTTTTTTATCGGGCTGCGGAGGTGTGGCTTATACGCACGAAGGGAAAAAATTTTTCACAAAAAAAAATTTTAAAATGTTTTGATCCCCCCAAAAAATCGCTTCCGACTCCTTGCTTTGGAAAAGGGGGGTTGCGCATATACCCCGCCAGGTGAAAGTATTTCGAAAGGGTTAGGGCCCTCTTTTTTGCAATTCCCCCCCCCAAAATTTTTTTTGGGGGACTTTAATGGGGCATAACCTGGTTTTTGGGGGTCTAAAATTTTCAGATGCCCGTGGGAAAAAATTTGGGGGGGGAAAATTTTGTTTTCGGAAAACTTTTGGGGGTAAGAAAACCCCGGGGCCAGACCCACTTCTCCCCTTTTTTAAAGGTTTTATCCTCTGCCTCGACCCCAAAATTTAGTAGCCCCGGGTTTTGCTGCCCTCTTTCTTTGGGATTCCATAGGCCTATTGGAAGCATCATTTTCCCTTTTTAAATGCTTTCCCCATCCGGGTTGCCCAAGTACGCACGAGTTCCCCAATGGGTGATTAAACGTTTCCCACTGGGATTTAAAAATTTCCCCCAGCTTTGCCGTTTCCAGAATCCCCTCTAAAGTCCCATGTTAAGACGAGTATTTTTTTTCGACGGTATTTCGGCGGCGAGGGGTCCATCTCTAAACTCGCCAAATCCGCCCACCCTTTCCCTTCCCTGGGGGCGGGGTGTTTGGTTGGCATTTTTGACCGTCGAGGGGGCCCCCCCCTCTTTTTTACCGAGTTTTTTCCTTGGAGAAAAACCTTTTAAACATTCCGGATTTACTGCTCGAGCTCGCCCTATCATTCCTTTTAAGCGAAAAGAGTTTGGGGGAAAAATTTTTTTTCACCCCCTTTTTAAAACCACCCCCCCCAAATTTAAAGGGTTTGGGGGGAAAATTTCCCAAATTTCGTAATAGCAAAAAATTTCCCAAAAACGATATACCTGCCCCCCTGTCAAAAGGTTCACGGTCTTTCCCCCCCCGGGAGGTGTTTTAAGTTTGGGCTCGATGTTCGCCGTATTTTACCCGAGAAAAAACGAGTTGCATTTTTAACGGGAAAAACGAGGGCCATGCTATTATTTTGGTCGAAGTCGGGGGGGGGTTAAACTCCCCCTTTTTCCCCAAAGGGTGAACGACCTAAAGCCCTGGCCCCGGGCCCCGGGGCCCCAGCCCCCGGTCAGCCAAATTTTTTGAGATTTGGTTTAGTTGCCCCTTTCCGGGCAGGCACTTCTTTTAGACCTCTATAATAGTGTTTGGGAATCTCAGCAGTTCCCCTCACTATGGAGGCAAGCAACCATTATACCTAAAATTTTAAAAGGGGAAAAGAAAAATTACCCCCAAAAACTAGCTATAGACCGATAGTTTAACTAGTTGTGTATGTAAAATTTTGGGGAAAAAAATAATTAAAAAGCGACTTATAGGGTATTTAAAACCCCCGCAAACTGCTATCTAATATTCAATGTGGTTTTCGCCGTACCCGATCGACGGTGGAAAACCCTTGTTTGTCTAGATAGGGCTATTCGTGACTTTTTTATCCTAAGCAGCATCTTCTGGCTGTCTTCTTCGATCTGGGGGAAAGCGTACAATACCACCTGGGGGTTTCGGCATTTTAAAAAGCATTTTTTAATTTGGGGGTTTCGGGGAAAACCCTTTCCCTTTTTATCAAATTTTTATGTGGGGATAGACACTTCCGGGTAAGGAACTTGCCTGTTTCCTGAGCGGGGCCCGGGCCCGATATGAGGAGCCGAAAGGCAAATCGTAAAAGGTTTTTCCCAGGTGAAGGAAGAACACCGGTCGAAAGCCGGGTAAAAGAGGAACGTTGGGAGGGTCTAGTCAAAAAAACCCTTTAAAAAAGTGAATGCACGGAAAAGGGGCCGAAAATCAAAGGGGCACCCTCGAAAAGGGGAAGGCTAACGGAGTGGGGGTCAGCTCCGAGGCCAAATACGGGACCTGCTGTGAATATGGCAACCTAGCCATAGTATACCGGGGTTTAAAGGAGGACCTGGTCAGTCCCCCCGGAAAAATGGGGACCCCGGCAGATGGAAGGGGAAAGGGGGGAAAGGGGACGAGCACGGGCACTGCTGAATTTGGGCCCGGGGGGAAAGCTGTGGCGGGGGCTAAAATTAGGGGCCCGTCGTGGTGATCGCGTGATGGGACAACCTCCGGGGGGTAACTCGGGGTGGGCGAGGCTAACGTGGTCCAGACCGTTTGAAAACTCTGTGAGGGGGGGCCCCATTCCCTTTGAATAAGTGGGGGTTTCCTCTGCGAAACTGTGTCCTAAACGGGGAAGTAGGGGGCGAAGGGCGGGAAAGGGGCATCCCCCTTCCCCGAAAGTCGGGAGGGGGAAAGCTCGGAGGAGACCCTGAAACCGGAGGGCGCCAGCTGTGAAGGGGAATCTGGGTATAAGTCTAGGTTGGGGCCCCCGGCTTTTGACCGGGCGAAAGCTGGGGGAAAACCCCGCCGGTAGAAAAAACCCTTGGTAGGATTTGTTATGCTGGTGGGGCCGGGGCAAAAATTAGCACACCATCCATGGCAGAGGGGGCAGTCCCATGCAAGAGGACGGCCCCCCAAACCAATTGCTTTGAAACTGTTATCAGGATACCAACGAATGCGATATCGATATGCAGTGACCAAGCGAAAAGTGCGATAAGACTGAAAGACGAGAGAATAGTGTTGGAAGGGGCCATGGAAACTTGGCAAGGAGTGGAATTGGTGGCGAAAGTCCGGTATGCGGCGGACGGAAGAAGAGAGGAAAGAGATTCAAGTGGACCGTGTAGGGAGCCTAGCGGGTAGCGGAGCGACTACACCGAAAGTGAGACGGGGAGTGAAAGAGTTCGAGACGGGAAGCGAAAGAGTAAAGAGTGATGGAAAAGGCAAGAGGAGGTGGAGCGGGGTGAAGCGGATAAAGAGCCGGGGAGTAGTGAGGGAGATTGGAGGTGGGAGGAATCGGAGAGTGATAAGGGCGGGAGGCTCGAATGGGTATCTGAGTGAGGTGTGGAGCCGCTTCATGTCCAAACATGAAGGGTAGGCCACTCTCAGGCTCTGTCGAATGCAGAGGATCGCCAATGCGATGAGGGAAATGAAGAGAATAGCCCTAGAGGCTATGGAGGGAAGCAGTCAGCTTAGGGGCAAGCTTGAGGGAGAGGATGAAGGTGTGAAGGGTGTTGAGGAAAGAATTGTCGGAAGGCTGGCAGTGAGCAACGGGGCAAGGCAGAACGGCCCCTGTTGCTAACGCATGGCGGAAGAAAGGGAGGACTTCCCGCCCCTCTGACAGGTGTCAATTGGAAGGCACAGGAGAACGTGGTGTTTGTGAGGGAGGAAAGGAAACGGCAAAGAGGGCAAAGGAGATAACGGAAAGGTTTCATGAAGGATGACGGTGACCCCAGGGGCGATGGGGTGAAGGTAAATGAATGTGTGGAAACACCAGGAGGGTGTCTTGTCGTGGTAAGCGAGACAAAGTTCAGGCAGATGAGCCTGATCAACAGCCAGAGGCTGAAGGAGCAGGGCCTTGGTGGCCAGAGAGGTGTGGGAAGAAGGCCCCCAAGTTATGGTGTACGAGGTACCCATGGAAGGGGACGAGGATGCGGTGATCGGGGAGATTCACCACCTGAAACATGAGGTATCGGGGATGACGGTGGAGATAATTCCGTGAGGATTCAAGCTGGTCCGTGAGTTTGCGGAGAAGGTGAGGAGAGAAAGGTGCCACTGGGTACTGAGGTAGCCCGGGGTGAGAAATCACTATGAAAACCGGATGCGGCGTACATTGGATGGCTTTTGCTGCGAGTGAAGGACTACTCGTGAGGTCGTTAGTGCTTTTAAGTGCAGGGCTACGGCCTATGGGTAGGAGCTGTGGCAGGGGCCATCGCATGTAGGCGGATGTGGAGGGAAGGGCACGAATGTCTTCTTAGTGCAAGGGAGACAAAGATAAGGTGCGTGAAGATGTTTGCATGACCGGGCAGGGAATGGAAGGACGGCATGTTATGAGTGGAGGATAAGAAATGTCACTACGTTGCAGAACGCGCTTACACATTAGCGATGGAAGGTCGACTATGGACCTATAGTAGGACAAGGTGAATGTGGGCGCGTCAAAGGTGGCCAAATGGCTGAGCTAGAGGTGAGTGGCGAAGAAAGGGGGATCTGGATATCCTTCTGATACCATGGAGCCGTACAGTGATAGGCGGTGGTGGTGAGATTCCGGTGGTAGCGCATTCTTGAAAGGAAAGCGGGCCGAGGAAGGACGTGGGGCCGCACAGTAGTATACTGAAGGGCGGATTGCCGGCCTAATGTTGAGTAAACTGTGGTCGGGACAACAAGAAGGGGCGGTGGTTAAAGTGGGGAGCCCAAGGGACTGGTTATTGGTTCAGTCCTGCTTACTTCAAGTTAAAGAGTAATCGTAGGAACATATAGGGAGACTGGAAATGGCTGTAAGAGGTCTGGCAGGAGAAGTGAGGCTGGTGATACGGAGCAGAGCAAATGCCAGGTCGTGTGGTGGTTACGAGCGGGTGCTTGAAGAGGCCTGAGGCTAGTGGAGGATTTCATTCTCGCCAATGATCATCTGTGGTTATATTTACGGATGGGCGACAGAACCAACTTTCGGCGTGTTAGAGGCGCAAAGGGCGAACCTTGACGTAACGCTGGCCTTAGGAATGTATAATATCGGCCGAGTGGAGGGTGATCGGTGGCGAGGGGGAATGCGACCACAAATTGATAGTATTTGGATTGAAACGGAAGTGGTGAGAGGTGGATAGGAGAAGGGGCGGCTCCGAACGAGATTGGAAAAAAGGATGCTGATGGAAAGATACGTGCGGCTCTTGTAGCGGAGGATATGGGAAAGGTTCAGAGAGATGGACGGAGCGGATGGCTAATGGCGGGGTTGAGGAGTTGGAAAGGGAGCATGATGAGGTCATGCGTTCATGCGGGCGAGAATATCCCGAGTGATTGATGGGACAGAGGCTGAGGAGCTGGTGACGAAGAGCTCACCCCAGGCTCAAAAGAGAGAGAAGAAGAACCGTAGAGATGGTGCAGTGGAAACTGGTTGAGAAACGAGGGAGGAGGCCCTCAGGGAGGTCGAAAGGGAGGAGGAAGGGCCTCTATACAGGGCAAGGAAGTGGTACACGAGAAAGGTGTGAGGATGGGAAAAGTGGGCTGGCTATGGAAACTTTGGCAGAGGCCGCGAGAAGGATGACCATGGGGGAAGGGTGTACTGGATCGTCTGAATATTATTATTATTATTATTGTGGTTTTAAAGGCCCATCGACACATCTAGGTCTTGGGCCTTGAAAAATATTAAAAACTTATAAAATCCCCATAGGGATACTAGAATATGAAACATTCACCATCTGAGGACCATCCATAGAGGCTCAAATGGGATTCGATTCTTGGTATATATTAAGTGATACACCTGCTTAAATAAAAACCACAAGTGTATCACTCCAATAAAAGCCCAACAAAACCAAACATATTAAAATATAACCGTTAAAAAGAGACAAATCATGTTAAAATGATTATACGTTAAAAAGACAAACAACATGTTTAAAATTGTAATTAAAACTTGTTAAATAGATCTCTATGAGATATTATCCAAAAGAGCCACTTTTATAAAAGTGACTCAAAGCATCTAAAAAGATCCGCCTGGCGTAATAAACGGAAGTAAACATAATATAACTCCATCCGCACTATCGTCGTAATAAAAAAACGTAGTCACCTTTAAATTCAAGAGCCAGCGGATAGAGGGCTAGTTTGCGTAATCTCTCACACCAAATGTGATGCCACTAAGGGGAGTATCACAAACTCACACACTGGAGGAGGTGGATCCCCTCTTAGTAAAAAATATGGTCAATGAGTATGCTCCGACGCGGAGTCTCGTCACGATGGACCTCCTCTTTCTAGGACTATTCGTTTGTAGTAGAAGAGGGCCATCGCGACACAACCGTCCCTGATGGACCGCGCTTGTTTCTGAGCAGGGGTCGAGACCCACTGCTCGTGCCAGGTCGTAAGACGCCACGCCGTAACATAAACCCTTTAGATCTAAACTTGTGACACCCCAAACTCGCCTCCGGAGTCATACGTGCTGCTTCCTTGGCTGCCTGGTCCGCCAGTTCATTTTCTGGGAGGACCAGCGTGGACCAAGGAATCCAGCTCACAAGGCGAGGGGTGCTAATGAATCAATTTGAAAAAAATTTGTTCGTGATCATCTGCACGAGAAGGATTCCAACGAGTAGTAGAGATGTGGACAATGCCATCATAGCACTCATGGAATCCGTGCAGTGAGGACAGAAACGTGACTACTTCGGTAAACAAAACACAAAGTTTTAACAAAGGGATTTAATTAGCTGTAAAAACACTGGTGTCTTTAGGTAAACCCAATTTAAATTGGATCCTTCCACAACAAAAGAACATCCCACGGAGACTCCATGATTTAGAGCCATCAGTGTTGATGCGTCAAATCCGTGGAAAGCGAGTGGAGAGGAGCTCTAATAAACGTTCCTTCTCATATACAGTTGGGGTGTCGCTTTAGGGAACTTGGCAAGATCAAAATGGCATTTCACGTGAGGGCGTATTTTCCAGGAGTAACTCGACCTGGTGATGTGGGGATAGCCTGTGGCAGGACTTCCCACACGTGTCGAAAACAGATAGCCTCCGGATCCCATCCGGGCTTGTTTTTATACTATGCCATTTAGTTCATAAAGACACGGTTAGGGGGATGGGAAAATACGTGGCGGTAAGCAACAGAATATTTTTGGCATGCAATGCAGTGTTCGTCACGCTAAGATGCCAGGAGGTAAGACCGCCGGTAAGAATAGGAGAGGGGCTAACCGGCTACGTTCAGCAACAGATGCTGACGATGGACTGGTACGGAAAAGCACCAGTAGCCAGTCGAATGCAGCATGGTGGACAGCGATCGAGCCATCTTTAACGCCGAGGGTTCTAGCGGGAACCATATACAAAACTGCCAGTAATCAAGTTTTGGTCTCACCAAGGCTCTGTGTGGAGAGATGCCATCAAGATTTCCCTATCAGCACCAAAGTCGCGGAACATCCACTCAACAACTTTAAGTTAAATGTTCAAAAGCTTTAATACTCACTCGCTTTCGCGGCTCAGATTGATGGGGGGATCCAAAGTTAGTGTTAAAAATCTAATAAAAAGCGCCCAGGAACCTTACGGTCTCGGAGACAGGTAAAACAACGTTGGTTCATTAAAATATTGGGTGGTGGATGGCGGTTTCCAACGTTCAATCTATGGAACCGTCGCGCGCACGATCCCAGCCCAGTACGTCCCTTACCCCGGCCGCAGCCAGGCACAAGAACCCCGAACCAAGCCCATTACGAGACCCTGCACCATCAAAACCCACCCCCATAGATTGTTACATTTACAAGCCACCCCCCCGCAGGTCTGTAATCCAACCTTGTCGTTGACAGCCCTGTGCGGAACTAGTCATACAACAAGATAAAACTGCACCAATTAATTTGACAGTACTGTCATCACAAAAAGCACTTGAACCGATACTACATCGTGATAAGGCACAGTTTTGTGCCCCTCTCAATTGCTATTTATCGCCAATACGCGGTACCATCAATCGTTGCCATCACCCCCCAAGTCAAAGAAATCCATTGACCGGGCGCGCACCCCATTTTTGAATAACTCTCATCGGAATAAGGTGTTGTTTTAATCCTTTTACCCGGAAACGTGTCTATCTGACATAAAAATAGCTAAAATAATAGGGGGTCCCCCGGAACCACCCAATTAAAAAGGTTTTTTTTATGATGCCGTAACGCCATGTAGTATTCGTTACGCCATTCTCCAATATCAAAAGAAAGAATACAGCCAAAAGATGCTGTTTATGGAGAAAGGCATCACGAACAGCAGTCTCAAGACGGACGAGATGATCAACAGTGGTCGGTTTACCGGCGCGAAAACCACGTTTGAATTTTGGATAGCAGATTGCGGGATGTTCTAAATACCATTACTATCAAGTCCGGCATTACGTAATTATTTTTTCCTAAATATTTTACATACTCACAACTAGTTGTAAAGCTACTCGGTCAGTATAGCACCACACACACAAACCCCACTACCCCACAAACAACAAGCCCCGATGACTTCTATTTGGCTCTAATTTATCTTGCCATTTTCTATATTATGGGTTTTTATAACGGTGTGCTTGCTCCTAGTGAGGGGAAGCTGTTCGGATGTATCCCAAACACTATTGTAGAGTGCTAAATTGAAATGCCTGTCCGGCAGGGGGAGCTGACGCAACATTCGTAATGAATGTCGTCTGGACCAGAGGCTGTCGTATGCTGCCCGGCCTCGGGACAGGGCGTAGGTCAGGTTCTCATGGGTAAAACGGGGGAGTCATAAAGAAGATCATCCCCACGACTTTGGCCAATAAGATAATTAGTAGAGGGCGCGCTCGCGGATGCTGCGCTTATTGCACCGCGAACTCGTTAGAGTAGTCGGCCAGTGCTGAGAAATATTGGCGGAACATCGAGACCAATACATTGGAGACCTCCATAGGGGAGAGGAGACAAGTGAACGCTTGGACAAAATGTGGGGTATATCCTATAAATGTTACGTTTCGTTGCATTACTACGTATCTTTTCACGAATGTGATCCCAAACCGCTTGGTTGTGGGTCCCAGTGGAAATAGTAAGGGTTAGAAAATAAAACTGTCTCCTCAAAGATCTCCTTCTGCTTTACTCGAATGATTGTCGGCGAGGCTCTAGCACGTAGTCCGGAATAACTCTCCAGTTCTCCGAGTAGTCTAGGACGTCAGAATTGTGAAAGAGACGTAGGGCCTTCGGACGGTTAGAAATAGCCAGCCGGCATTCCTGTTCCACCAGGGAACATGGGCCGGTGGCGCGGGTTTGGCGAGTTTTAGGGATGGATGCCCTTCGCCACGCTATGACCGTCACGATAGTAAATTGCACAGCTTTACCATCGAGTGCGTCAGGAGGATTGGGGTTCGTCTGGAATACGGCGAGCACGCGGAAAGGGTATTTATCCCAGTTAGCACGTTTGAGATAACCCTTTCCCATTGGGGGAACTTGCTGTACTGGGGAGGTATCTTTAAATTGTGAAAGCAGAATGGGAAGTGATCGCTGCCACATAGGTCCCGAGTGAACCTCCCCAAGGAAAGTGAGCAGCAATCCAGGGTCGAACCATAGAGCTAGGTCGTGGCCGTGGATACACCTGTTAAAGGTGCGAGAATGTGTGTGCTGGGGTTCCCGCATGGTTCTAATTAATCAATCAGGTTTCGAGACCAAGAATATCCTCTACCATCTCCCCGCGGGTGTCTTTAAAAATTAGACCCCACACCAGGGTTATGCGCATTTAAAGTCCCCCAGGTTGATATAGGGGGGCGGTGAAGTTGTATAAAGAGGGCCTAATAGTGAGTCCTCATTGGAAACACGTTCACCTTGGTACGGGGAGGTAAATGTACACAGCATACTCGTGTGTGATCCTTCCCTAGGAAAGGGAGGCTCTGACAGCAATCATCTCTGGAGATACAGAGACAATATTTATACACTATGTATATATGTTTGCTACGTGCAAAATTATAGCTAAACTCCGCTAGCCGATATAAGAGTGGCTTTGATGTCGTACTCGATACACATGTACCCACGAGCATCGGTTGTCAGTTGGCGGAAGTTGGGTTTTCATGCAAACACATGCATGGGGGCTGCAAAGGGGAAGAAATTTAGTAGTTTAATTTCCTCTGCACGGCATAGAGAAACCCTACAATTCCATTGTAGTAGCGACATTATTTATTAATATATAGTTTAATTAAATATCGCTCAACTATCCATAACACCTCCTATCCTTTAAAAGAAAATTTATTGAGGACCTTTTTTAGGTCCTCTTGCTTTTCCAATCTCTCTTGGACCCTCCCGCTTCAGGAGAGCTTTGGTTTGTCCTGTAGAGGACTGGGGACGGGGGATCCTTACGCGAAGGCTTTGTTAAAGCCTTCGACGCTTTTTTTAAGTTATTTTTCGGCGGTCCCTTTGTGGTCCTTCCCCAAGGCACCAGTGGGACTCGCCTTGTACCACACTCTCCCGACCTCCCCGACGTTCCTGAGGCGGAGGTTTGAGCGGCTCGACGCAACAGGTCGCAGATGGTTGTTGAAGGACCCCGAGGAGGACTCAGGGGCGTGTTCCTCGAGGCGCGGGCTCGGCGGGGTTCTTCGAGGAGACTCGGGTGGGGGGTCCTCGAGGAGGGCGTGGGGGGTGTTCCCCGAGGGGCTCTCTCTTCGGGGCGGTAAGGTGGTGGAGGCGCCCTCGCGGCGGGCGCGTGTCCGCCCCTATGTACTAATTTTAGCACCACCATAGTATGTGGTGATGGCTGTCTTTTAGTGTCTCGAGTAAGAGACGATTGGCACACAGGTCGTGTGTAGGCGTTTTCGGCGATATTAACTGCGCCAATTGCAGTTGGGGGCAATTTATGTTCTGCTTACAATTTGATATAGATGTCTGTTAATTACCGGGCTTGATCTGGATACATATTCCTTGCGGGTCTTCTGGGAATAAGGTCTTTTTCACATTGTGGATCTCCAGGACTTTTTTCTCACCTTCATTTCGGAAAGGCGCACCGAGACCAAGCAGAATGCGGACCCTTCAGTTGATGCAGTCAGTCTTAGGAGACCTCACACGGTGTTGTATCGTGAGCCTCCCTGTCCGCAAATCCGCAACAGGTATGGCTGTTCAACGGCGCATCTCAGTACAGTATGCCCAAATCTCAATGGCCCACTGAAAACAGCGCCGTAGCGGTTAGGGAACATTACAGGCCGGACCCTTGAGCACGTGGAAGGCTGCTCGAACCTCCTTTGGGAGGATGGGAGTCGCCAAAGGTGAGGTATATATGTATCCGTGCTTTTTCTCTTGTCGTTCCTTTTGTTATGATACGGTAGCCTCGGTGACATGCTGGGGGCAATGTGCTCCTCTCAACATGATGACTCCTCAATGCTTACGCAGTCGTGGTTCATAACAAGTGACCACTCCCTTGCAAACACTGAGGGAACCTGTGGGGCTCCACTTTACCTGTATATTTGACGTCTTATTCAAACTCGGTATTTCAGAGTCGCCTATAATATTTGAGGATTGTGATGGTCGGTCATAGTCTGAATCATAATGGTGCCATCACGCAGTTTCCTTATTAAAACGTCTAGATTTTGCTGCTCCATTTATCACGCTCTTCGAGGATAAATGGGCTGAACACGTTTCAGATCTAGACTTTCTTCAACTCGAGACATCACCAGGAAGCGGGGCTGGGGCCTCACCACTCCTGGCTTTTTATCAAGGACGGGCTGGAGCCTTACCGTTTTCCGCCTCTTATCATTATTCGGCCTGTGAAGAGGCCGGGCAGTGAGATGCCAGCGGAAACTTGGCAGTACGTGCCGCGGACAGTAGGTGTCAGCTGTGACAAGAGAACTCAATTCATGAGTGGGGTAGGAAGAACTGCAAAAGTACCGGATCGTAGACCAGGTTGAATCCAGTGGTTCTACCACATTGGCCTCTGTTAACTCTTCCGACGAGAGGCTCCATAAGGACGCTAAGACAGATGACACTCCTTCATTGGCGCATCGCCTGCAAGAGAGGTCACCGCAGCAAGAGTGTATGCAGGAAAGTGCTAATTTTACGTCCGGGCCCTCTATGTAACGCAACCGGTCTTTTCTCAAGGTAGTGTACCCGGTTGGTCATCCCTATGGCCCTTCTACCAAGATATTACAACCGGCGACTTTTCATTCGGAGTCAAGGCAGTGGTATCCCATAATGTTAATACAAGGACGAGCCGGGTTGAGTTGCCTCTGGTCGTCAACGGAAAGTCCAAAGGCCTCTGTGCAGGATGATACGGTGGGGGTAAAGGAGAAAAAGGTAAGGATAGATAAAGCGAAGGGGGGAAGATGTGAAAAAAAGGTGGAAAGTGAAGGAAGAAGAAAATGATGTGAAAGGACAGATATAGCGATAGGTTTTTTGTCCAAAGCGAGGTAGTAACTGCACAGAAGCCTCCCCTTTAGTCGCTTCTTACGAAGAGCAGGGGTTACTGCGGGATATTCTTAAACCCGTCCCGCAGGGGTGCGTTCGTTCTGAATAAGAAATGCCGAACTGATGTTTAGTTTGCCTAGAGAGAGAGGGTGGAGGGTTCCACCACCTGTGTGTGGCGGAGACCGTGTGAAGCTCATGCTATCGACGCGCTATTACTCCCAGCAATGGAGTGTAGAAAGGGGAGGTACAGGCACACGATGACGTTCAGGAACGCTCAGTTCATACCAGTATCGGGAATGACATGCAAGCCTTATACGGAGTTGGGGGTCATTGAGTGCGGCTGAGGAAGATAGGAATCGGATGTGCACTGTCGGGATAGTAATGGGGTGGCAAAGGCTGGATGGCCAAGAATGGGTTGCATCTGCAATGAGTAACGTGATTACGGATTACAATGAATGAGATGCGAAGGACGGGAAAGTTTCCGGACAGGTGGTATACGAGGGAGTGCTAAAGGTATTCCTAAAGAGTGACGATAAGGTAGAGGCAAAACTGTAGTCGTACAGGCCGGTAACTTTGCTTCGGTGACTCGGAAAGGTGGCGGAACGGTTGATGGCGGAGAGCTGATTGGCTTTCTCAGCGGTGGGGCTCTTTAGCGAGTGGCAATACGGCTTCAGGAAGGGGACTGGGACGTAGATGCCATAATGAGGAATGGGAGAGAGGTGAGGGAGAGCGTGGAGACGTATGTCCTCGGGGTTGTTCCTGGACATCTCGGGGGCATTCGATAATTGGTGGTGGCCCAAGATACTGATTGTATTGAGGTGAGTTGGATTGCCCTGGGAACTGTGGGGCTCGGTGGAGGTGACTACATCACCAACAGGAAAGTGAGTCTAGAAAAAGAGGGGTATTAGGTGAAGGGATAAGACGACACCCACGAATGGATGGTCCGCAGGCTCGGTGATGGTCAGCCGGGATGTCGTTGTTGTGGATTGTGCGGTCTTCAAGAGGTTCTTACGGGGGCTACGGTGACTGGAGTAAGCTATGACGTCGGCACGCAGATGACGCGCGGTTAATGCTAGTAGAAGGGCCAGAAATCGAGCTGAACTAGAGGTCCAGAGCGGGAAAAGCAGCGGCGGCAGAGTCTGGAAATGGGAAAGAAGTGTAAGCTGGCCTTCCGAGAGAGAAGACGGTGATGATGCTACTGAAGGCAGACAGCTGAGGAAGCCTGGCATACGGATGGGTTGGTAGAGTGGTGAGCTATGTAGTGTGAGCGTTGAAGTTCAGTACCTAGGATTGATGGACTTGATGAGTATATGAGGGTACCGGAGTCACGTTGAGGAGACATGTGAAAGGTAATGAAGAAGGTCTTCATGAAGCTGGCGAGGGTGGTGAGGCAAACAAAGGATTCAGCAGCGGATACCCTAAAGACAATCTATAAGGGTTAGTGGAGGCAGTGGTGACATACGGATTGAGTTGCTGGGAAGCTGGCGATAGCCGAGGAGTGAATAGAACACTGCTGATGAGGGACCCAGAGAAGCTCTACTGGTGGTTAGTCAGGAATACAGGACGGTTATCGCAGGATGCTGGATGCCGGTCCTGGATTGGTATTGATGATACCAGTTGACCTTATGATTAAAGAAAAGGATGATGCTAAGGGAAGACAAAGAGGCAGTGTGAGAAAGAGCGTAAGCAAAGCAATCGGAGGGTGCGGAGGTGATGATTGGAATGGCAAAAGGAGATGGGGATTTACTTCCGGAAAGGGTAGAGAGACGTGGGTACTTCCCCGACGTAAAGGAAAGGATGAGACGGACAGTGGCTGATGCTGGATCACTACACCACCAGGCGATAAGCGGTCATGGTGACTTCAATGAGAGCTCAGTAACTTCGTCTGAGAGAGATATGCAAACATGCATGACGTTGTTATCGTGAGGGAAAGGATGAATAGGCAGTTCGACTTCGGAATGCGCAAGGTTATCACGGAGACTAGTAACGGTGAGCTAAACGATTTTGTGGGTCTAGGGCAACTCATGAGCAATGGTATATGGGAGAGAAGAACATGACGCGAGGCGAGATGTTTTCGAAGCATTCACTGAAAAGAGAATGGCGATAGAGATTGGTAGAGAAAGTGGAGGAATGAGGAGCTAGAGTCGGTTTAGCGGCCCGACACAGATCCCTCACGGGGATCAAAGTGCTTGGGTCTCAAGGACGAGAAAGAGACTGGGAAATCGGAAGGAAGCGGCGATTGGAGGGCCCAGGTGACCGTGAATCGCCTGTGTCGGGCGACTGGTTCTGGGCCGAAAAAGAATGGGAGGCGGTTTCACACCGGGCGTGAGAGTACCTCTCGAGGTTCCCGTTGGGCAACGGTAGGGAGGTGCGAAGCCACCGGCTTGATCGGGTGCAGTCGTTACTACGGCTAAACCTCATCCCCTCGTGGGAACCCACTGCATGGGGGGGGACCTCTCAACTCCCGTACACTTGGTGGATAGATGTACGGGGGGGTTTCCGGACCTATGTTCCCACTGGGGGTGATTTTACGTCGCGAATAACCGCTTATGTTGCGATGGAAGCTTGGTGAGGGTCCCTTGAGATTGGAGGGGTAGTACAGGATTATTTCACTTCCGGGTAGGTTGAATAAACACCTTATCCGATGATTTTATTCAGAAAATGGGTAATGCCTCAGGGTCCAGATATTCTGGCTTGTACTCATTTGTTTTTGCATTTCGCAATTAATGTAGCAGTGAGTGACTATCGTGGCGCATGCCTGTAGGTCATGCTCTTTGTGGAGTGATACGCCAAGAATTATTGCAGTTTCGTCATGTCTCAACAGGGATCACCTGATCTGCAGATAGCTCTCTGTCAACAATCTTGCGATAAGTGGGCATCGCGTAATGAGGCCTTTCGCTTCTCTGCAGCTCCACATAGAAGACGGTTGTCCACTTTCATAGAACTCGCGGGAATTCAGCCAGCCCCATATTTTAATGAAACACTTTGTTTTACAGTCAGAAAGCGTAAGGTTTCTGAGGATTTATTTGATTTTAAATTCACTTTGGATTCCACACATCAAATACCTGAGAAAGCGAGGTGTATCCAACGCATTGAATTTGCTCAAGAGTCGTTCAGCAGGTCGGTTCCTGGGGTGCTGATAGGAAACTTGATGGGCCTGTATCGAGCCTTGGTCAGATCTAATTAGATTACGGCAGTTTTGTGTATGGCCAGCTAGGACCCTCGGCGGTTAAAAGATGCTAGATAGTGTCCCCTCCATGCTGGCATTCGACTGGGCTACTGGTGCCCTTTCGTACAGTCCTAGTCGTTCAGGCATCTGTGCGACGCCGGTGAGCCCCTCTTTCTTACCGGCGGGTCTATCTTCTAGCATCTTACGTGTCGAAACTTCATGGCATTGGCTCGCAGCATGTTGCCTTTTCGTCCTGAGTTTCATACCTTTACCGTGGTTCTGTATGAAAACAAAAATGGCGTTGATACAAAGCCGGTGGGGATTCAGGTTGCTATCGGTTTTCGGACACGTGTGGGATAATCTTGCCAAAGGCTATCCACATTTACTAGGTCGGATTCTCTGGAAGATACGCTAACTCAATGCCATTTTTGACCTGGCCAAGATTCCCTAAAGCGATCAAACCCCCACGCTTTGTATATCGTGAGGACTTTAATGAGCTCCTCGCAACCCATTTGGGGTTTTTACGCATTTTGCCACGGAGGGCTCAAAGATACGGGGCCTTCCGTCTTACGGTGGGATGTGCTTGTGTGTTGCGCGGAGGCTCTCCAAATTTTAAATTTGCTCTTACCTGGTGATCCAGTGTGTTTTTACGCACGAACATATGGCTCATTTTAATAATCGTTATGTTTTGTTTATCGTAAGTTGTCACACCGGTCACGTTCTCATCGCACAGGATTCATGAGTGATAGTACTGTTTGGCATTGTCCATACTCAGCTCTACTCGTGGTCAATCCTCTCGTGCAGATGGTTTCTCGAACAGATTTTAAAAAATTGTGATTCATTAGTAAGCACCCGGGGTCGGCCTTTTCTGGAAATTCCTGGTCCTGCCGGTCTTTCAGGAAATGAACTGGCGGACCAGGCGGCCAAGGAGGCAGCAAACCCCCGCCCCTGGGGCAGTCTGGGGGTTTTTTTTTAGACCTAAAGGGGAATTTTTGGCGTGGGGGCTTACGCACCGGGGACGAGTTTGGGGGCCCCCGACCCCTGCTTTAAACAGCTGCGGTCCATGGGGGCGGTGTGTCGCGTGGGCCCCCTTCAAGGAAAAAATTTTAGAAAGAGGAGGTTCGTAGGGGGAAAACCCTTTTTGGGGATATTACTGACCCTTTTTTTTACTGAGGGGGGCCACCTCCAGTGTGGGTTTTTTTCGGGGCTCCTCTAGTGTGTATAAATTTTTGGGGGGGGGGTGCGTAAATATGCCCCTTTTCGCCGGGCCTTGTTTTTAAAAAAGGGGCCCCAATTTTTTTTTTACGCGAAGCGCGGATGGAGTTATTTTTTTTTCCCTTTTATTTCGCCCGGGGGATCTTTTTTAAGCCCTTTGAGTCACTTTTATTTTAAAAGGGGGTTTTGGTTTTTCTATATTGAGATCTTTTTTTTTCAGTTTTTAAAAAATTTTAAAATGTGTTTTGTCTTTTTTAAAGATTTCACTTTAACAAATTTTTTCATTTTAACGGGTTTTATTTTAATATGTTTGTTTTTTCTTTTTTTTGGGGTGTTTTTCTTTTGGGGTTTTTTTTTTTTTAGGTTTTCCCCAAAATTTTACCAAGAGCCCCCCTTTAACTCCTAGGAGTGTTCAATGGGAAAGTTTTTTCTCTTTCCCCCCGGGGTTTTATTATGTTTTTTTTTAAAATTTTTAAGGCCCTAAGACCCCGGGTTGTCGATGGGCCCTTAAAAAAATAATAATTTAAAAAATTTTTTTAAAAAATTTTAAAAATTAAAAAAAAAAATTTATCAAGGGGAAAGGGGAAATTATTTAGAAAAAAAAAATATATTTTCTTGATTGTTTTTTTGTTCCCCCCTTTTTTTGTTAATAACCCACTACTAATATACTAATATAATAAAAATAATAATAATAATTTAAAAATAATAATTTTAAATTAGCCCAAAAAATAAAACCAAAATGTCATTTTAACGTTTATTTTAAAAGAATTTTTTATTCTGTTTAATTTTTGTCAATGACATTTTCAAAAAGTTCACCTGATTTTTACAAATTTATCAATTCTTGTATTTTTTTCAATCACTTATTTTTTTATTATTTAATATATCTAATAAATACTTAATTTTTTTATTTTATATTGTAGTCCGTATTTTTTTTTCCACTACCCCAAAAAAATATTTGCTATTTTTTACCCAAAATTTAAATTTTTTTCCCAAAATTTCTTTTGTTTTGTCAAAAAAAATTAAAAGTATTATTTATAAATGTGCCCTTTGGGTTACAATCTAAATTTGGGGTTTTACCCTTTCCCGGGAAAGTATTTTAAAGAGTCTCAAAGTGTTTTCGTCTGCTGTTTAAAATTTATAATTTCCCTGCGTGTTTCCAGATTTGGGGTGATAATCTTCTGCTATGAGATTTGTCTGCATACGTGGTTGAGCTTGTGACGACGATTGTGCTTGAGGAGATGATCCTGACGGTGACGGTTGTGAATATGAGGATGGTGATGGTGATGGTAGGAAGTATGATGTAGATGGTGATGGTGTAGGATCGTCATATTTCCCCATATCAGCTTCATATAATATATTTGATATCAAATGTTCAATGGTAGATTTGTGTAGGCACTGTACTTTCTATGTTTCATAGCTACGTGTTCCCAAACACCGAGCTTTCATCCCTGCGATTGGAAATAGTTTCTTTTAAACATTTATAGGCATCTTCAACTCTCGGATCTTCTGAGAACTTTCTTTTATCTGGTTTTTTTTGGGGGGTGGGTGGGGGAGATTTAAATTCCTTCTGGCGAGAAGATGAAGCAGAAATTGTTTTGGTTTGTTTCGAGTTTTGTTGTCGTCATAGTTGGTTGTATTCTGTGTTTCGAATCCTTCCTAACCTGTTTGTGTAGGTTCAAGCTCAACCTGAAAATAATGTGATGGAACCGCTTATTAAAATGAGTATGTAAATAAAATTATTGTTACAACTTAAATTTCAAAAGTTAATAAACACAATCATAATGATGAACTTTCACATTTATAGATTAATAATCAATTTGAAAATAGGTCTGGTAGAAACTCGAGTTTTTTACAAACATAGAAACATACTTTTTGGACAAACTATTTCGTATAATAGTATATACAACAACAGGGAGGAGGTAACGTACTCGCAACCCCCACTCTCTTGGAGGGGGGAGGGGTACAGAAGGTTTAGAGGGCTTTGGGGCGTTATGTTTGTTACATTCAAGACAATAAGGTGACCGTCTAGGAAAAACTAACCCTCTGAGCCCCCGCGACCCCTACTCCGTGATAAGAGGTTGAAACAATCTCTCGCAGATGGCGCCTTTGCCAAGTGAAAATAAGAACTTGCATTAAGGACACTATACCTAACTATTAGAAGTTAATCCAGATAATACATTAGTTTTATAAGTTTTTTATTGTTAGCTCATACATATAAAGGATATCAAAATTGTTAATGTAAGAATGAGATGATTAACCATGTAAATATTTAGCGCAAAGATGTATTTCCCTCACCCTCATTTCAAACATGTAATTGATGTAAGAAAAAAAAGGACAAAAATAGAGGTATGTAAAACACAGTAAACGTGATCCCATAGTATCGCTTCTCGGCCTTATTGGCTAATCTCGCCGTTCGTTTGTTCACGAACTACACGTTTCCGTACAAATCAACGCCAGATCTCTTCAACATTTCATCAAAGTCCATCAACAGTCCGTCCAGGAGGTCGTCAACTGTCCGTCATCCGTCCATCAACTGTCCGTCCGTCCAAAGTCCGCAGAATCGCTACAAAAAACATCACTGGCCGGTGCTCGGAGCCGGCCCAGTAGGAAGAAGTGAAGGTGGTTCTGCGGCCCATTATACAGTTGTGCTGTCGTGTTCTTCGTGTCATTGTGTGTGCTACGTCTGGCCCTGTTTACGTGTGTGCAATTCAACTTCGAATACGGTTTCAATAAGACTTTACAGGCATTTGGGTGTGGCTAGTACCAGCGTTGGGTAAACCCACGGTACTTAGAATACACGGTAGGGTCCACGCGCATCTTCCCCTCCAGTCCCGCCCCTTTGACGCGTCACTCGGTGCCCACTGACCGCGCTAGTCCATTGCTATAACACTGCCTGCTACAGCATCTCTCCTAACATTTCTTTTAAAGTAAATTGGAATTTGATCATAAATTTCAGATTTGACCATGTTTAACCACTTCTCACTGCTCTTTATTTAAGTTGGCTGAATAATTAAGATTTTAAAATATACAGATTACACTGCCACTGTAATTAAAAGTACGCATAGAAGAACATGTTTAAGGGGTTAAAAGAAAGTTTCACAACATAAATACAAATAAGACAATTTCTTATAATTATAGATTAAAAACATACTAAATAATGTAGGCAAGATATAAAATAAAATGTATTATGAAGAAATGTAGTATTGGATAAACTCACCGAAATGAACTCATTGAAGTTTAGCTAGTTTCTTTGATTTCTTCCTACCGTAGATTGGTCTTTTCTGAGACTTCTTCTTATTCAAGGACTTCATTCTAATAAAGGTCCGCGTTCGAACAAGCATGAAATAGCGAACTCATCTATGCCGATGTACTTCAACTTCAGGATGTTCACTAGTGTTTTCATCACATCACAATCCTTATTCAAACCACCGCCGTGAAATGTATTGAAGTCCTCTTCCATGTTAAATATAATTCTGAGCCCACGCACTTGTTGGCTCCATCAGGCCTCCTCTTGATATTGTCGAAAGCCAGTCTATTTGTTTTGTAGGGTAGTGACTCGTTGGATGGCCATATTCGTAAGCTGTAACTAGCTTTTTTCTTTCTCACTCTATAAGCAATATACCCTGCGAGCATCTTTAGTAAGTCTGTGCTTTCTCCTGCTACTTGTCCATGAATAGTATTTTTACTTTCTGCTAACTGGGGTTCAATGGTCGATATAAATTCTTCCTCTTCTGGCTGTTCACTGTCAATTTCCTCCTGTACTGTAGATTCTACTTGTGAATCTTCACGGATATCACATCTCAGATTTTGTATTACATCGACACTTAATGTGGTTGTGTCTTCAGTTGAGCAGTTCCCAGTTTTTATTATTACTGATGCACTACGGGTCAAAAGTAAAGATTTTAAATTTTTTGGCTCACAGCCGTTGGTAGCGGGTGATCATAAAATCTACCAAGGCCTCTAATCAGAGAAAAATAAGACTCAAGGACGTCTTGATTACATCTCGCTGCCATAATATATGTGTATCCTTCAGAGTGTAACTCTGTGTATAGACCTTTAAGACTACGGATAGATATCAGGAAGCCCTTTTGGAACGGTAATAATTTGTTTCTCCCAATAGCTCGCATAGATTCGCACATATCATAAAAAAGGTTAAGGGCTGCATTCTGCTCATTTAAATTAATCCCGTAGGCACTTTTCAACTTATTTGTTGGATGATAAGGTAATCTAGAGTTTAGCACATCAAAGCCATCATTTATAGTATTCAAAAATGTAACCACATGTTCATTTCCGGGTAGAGTATATTCAATAGCAGCTGCAACAGTTCTGGATAGTATTTCTGCAGCCTTCCTGACATTTGTCTTTCCGTTCCTGTTAGAAGAAGGTGATTAGTGTTAATTTTATACGCAAATTTCAGATCGCCGTCTTTTTGTAACTCGACGAGCTGTGCAAATACATCTATTTTAACAGTGTTACCGTTAGACAGCTGATATCCTTCGTCTAATAAGTGATTTCTCAAAAGTTTCAAAACATGAGGGACGTCAAAAAAAACCCAAATTTGGCGCTCTTCAGAAAATGGGTTTTTAATACTTGTAACCCAGGTATTTTTCCCCAGTTTAAAACATAAGCTTCTGATTTGATGGTCCATATCACTAAAAAAAGCCGGACACGGAATCCCGTGGCCTCAACTGTTTCAAACAACACTCAAGAATAGTTCTTTATCGACGGGTCTGTCAAAATCCGTAATAGATGGGTTGTTTCCATTTTCCAATCAAGCTTCGGATTACTAAAACTTGGACAGTTGAGTGTGGCCTAGGATTTTATCTTCGACAGTATCATAGCACATGTCAGATTTCACTTTCATCTCGTCAAAACAAAGAACCACGTCTTTTTCAAAATCAGTAAAACGTTGATTGTGCTTTTAAAATATTTTTTAAACTTAAAATCTATAAATCCTGGCTTAACAGAAAATTCGCTGAGGCGGCGTTTTATTGTCGTTTCACTTGAAGGGGATATTTTAAAACGTCTTTTAAATATCTAAATGCTTTTTTGGATATACATCTTAGCGTTATTGCCTTTGATACATCTTCAGAATTCCAATTGGTACATTTTTCCCCTTAAAATAATTTGATGTTGGGAGCTGGAAAAAAACGAGATTCGATTTGGTTTTATAGTTTTAGCTAAACGAGAAATTTCCGTCCTAGCAGTGGCAACTCTGTAAAATTGTCTTTATTTTCTTTCTTTTAAAATGTTTTTTTCATTCTTTAAAATATTATTTTCAATTTTTAAAACATTATTTTCATTTTTTAAAATATTATTTTCTTTCTTTAGCAGTTCCAACTCAACTCTTGTGTACTTATTAAGTGTGTTGGGCTAGTCCCGTGTTCTAAGGATGGAAAGGGCAAATTATTACTTTCATGTGTATTTAAAAGATGGTTTAAGCTTTTTTTTATTTCGCGTTTATCAGCTCTTTTATTTCTGTCCGAACTACTGCAAGAAGCTGTGACAGTTGGTATTTTAAATGTGGCACAGACGTTTTTTTTAAGACTTATTTGGTTTCAATTTGAGTAGTTCCGCCCTCAAATCACGTTCAAAGTCCGTTTCACTAAAGTGAGCAGAGCAAACACGAGCGTTAGAGACACAAAATTGTCAGCTCTTTTTCAAGCATGCACCCATTGTTTTCGCAATGTTTTGTCGTTGGAAATCTATAAAAATCTTACCCCAGATTCTTGAGATTTCTTGAGTGGTTATTGCACCCAACAAAATACACAACAAGGCATCACTACTACTAATTAATATCACACGACACAGAGGTAAACAAACATTAACGCATACATACATCAAAAAAATTATTGCCATAGATAAAGAAAGATTAGAGCATCTAAGAAAAAAGAACAATTGGCGGAGCATACAGCTGAGGCGCAGTGGGCCACATTGACGTCACAGACACGACAGGCTACTGCGCACCTGTCTTGTGGACCCTACCGTGTATTCTAAGTACCGAGGGTAACCTATTCAAAGTAGCCACCTCAGTACGCCCCAAAGTAGTAGGGCTATAACTCAGGAACCTGTGGGCCGATTCTAACGTTCTTTGTGTCGTCTTATTTGTGGTAAAGCCCTCTTCGTCCACGTCTCAGTTTCGTCGTTCACCTTAACACCCCCCACTGGGGTTGAGAATTGATTGAAGACTGCGCGCCCCCCATGCACCCACCTTCCGGTGGGCGTGGTGCCTACCACCAGGGAATCTCCGGCTTTAACCACGTCCAGATTTCCCAAACCCGGCCGCCACCACGGGGGTCAGCAGCATCACCACCACCACCACCATCACCACGGCAGCAGTGTCTCCACGGGGTGCATTGCACCCCT
>JBCFYV010003677.1:0-26957 GCA_039000515.1 Timema cristinae
AAAACTAGGAAATCCTCTTACTCAAAAATGGCTTTAATCTAGGTGTCCCTACTGGGGTTTATGCTTTATCTTAGTAAAAACCTTAAAAAAATATTTTACATGTTTCTCCCCGTTTGGGAACTCGGAGGAGTCATATGTTAGCCTTAGGAATCACCCTAAATAGGCTTCACAACTTAATTTGCTTAGCGGGGACCCCATTAGCAGCCTTACCAGCTTTCCCGGAATCTACTTGTACCATCGACCTAATGTGTGGTGAGTAGGGGAGTCTCCTTACCACGATTTTCCACACAGACACCCTGAAGGATATCGATCCATCAGGTTAACCCTCTGAAAGTTGTCCAAGGGCCTCCTACGAGAAAGCACTGTTCCAGTATTACAAGAAGAGGAACATCCCGCAGCCACGGTCAGGAAGTCTCTTGTTCCATCCAATAAGGGCAGTCGCCACTAGGGCAAGGATTTATCTCATACCCATGAGTTTACAACCCTGACCCAGCTCTAATACCCCCACCAATACTAATATCCACGTTATTGGAAACCCTACGATACATCTAGGAAGGTCTATATATGCTCAAAATCTCTACTTGGCTGATAAATATCCTGTCCGCCCATGTTCTGTGTGAGTCTCTCACCCAAGACTTGGAGACTCTGTGATATAGCAAAGAAATCTCAGCTCATATCTTGATAAAAGTGGTACGTGAAAGACTTTCACTTAGGGTTTAGGAGACTGTGCAATAGACCCAGAAGGGTTCCATCGAGTTCTTAAAAACCTTCTTGGATATTCCAGGTGTTGCTCACCAGTGGTTTCTTTGGAGGCTCTCATCCAGTCTTCTATAGAGTAAGAGCTATATAAGCCCTTGTAGGTATTGTCTTATAAATCTGTGTTTATAAACCCTTTTATTTTTTCCAGCATTATTTCTTGAATTGTTAAAACCCTACAATTTAGAAGAAAGTTAATCAATGATGTGAAATATACTGTTGGTTCGTTATTAGATTTGCTTTCGTGAATTACTTTCTCAGATCATCAGATAATTAGTTTGTGTATTAGAATCGCAAAGATGATACATTTCTAATGATTCTATAATCAGTCTTTGCCAAAGCCATTCTGTTGAGCATCTAGGCTTAAATTGACCAATTATTAATTATTTCGGTCTGAAACATTGAATTGTATCAGTAGCATGCTTTTGAAATGACCTTTAGATTATCAGCATGTCTGAAAAATTAGCTTTCTGTGGTAGTGAGCATTTTGATTTTTCACTCGGATGAGCTAATGAGCAGGGAAGGGGGTTTTGTATATTTATAGAATTATTTTTACTAATTTATGGATGTACATAGTACTCAAATAAAGTAAACATGAAACTACAAATAGTACAATAAAGAAAGTAAATTGTCAATATTGTCTTTTTTTCAGGCTTAAACAATGTGAGCATTCTGAACAAAGAGATTAAATCATAACATAATTTGTGTCCGTCATTGTGTAAGGTAAAAACCCAATCTAACAATTTAGTACTTTTATCCACACTAGGAAATTATATCGGGTCTCCTCGATTTAATGAACAAAAGAATTACCGATTAAGCTAAGTGTTCATTTATTTATATTACAATTTTTATGTTTACCCAGAATACCCAAACGATTAAACATTGTAATAAGATATTAACTTTTGGGGAAATAAAGTTTATTTTTATCATTAAATAATTAGTTCTAAATAGTGATATTAAAATTCAAATCCTTTAATATTTCAATTAAATTTAGATTATCTAAAGATCTATATAAATATAAAATCTACAAATAATCATGTTTTACGTAACTACATACATACAGCTTTTTTAATAAATGTCACGTACCATTCAGAATACCTAGATGCAGATGGAAGGATAACATTAGAATGGATTTGAAAGAGATACGGTACCATGAGGAGACTGGATATAACTAGCTCAAGATACGGATAGGTGGCGTACTTTTCTAATTGCGGCACTGAACCTTTCAGATAATATTGCCATAGAATAACTAATCATGTAAAATAAAAACATGGGCTTTTAAACTACTATATTCGATGATATCATAGATATGTTTTTAAAATCTTTAAGATTTTTTATAACTATTAAATGTTTATTTTTAAAATGTTTTGATAAAACAGTGTATTCAAGATTAATATTTTACGGGATGGGCCGCAAAAAAGAACCACTTCTCACTTGTTGATAAGAGTCATGATGCATCTGGCTGTCTGGAGGCCTTGGTATCACCTTGTTGCTACGTTACTAGCATGCCATGTCACATGACCACGCCATTCGTAACGCGTATTTCCCACCAGTCAAGAGGTACTCTTTGCTGAGGGCAGTAGTGTTTTGAAAGAGTGTATCTAACATACAGTATTTGATTCAAAATATTTGCAAAAGTGTAGGCTTATGTGTACACAGTGCTATATAAAAACACAGGACTGTTTGTTGGTTAATTACCGGACCTTTCTATTGCAGAAAAAAAATAGTGTATAATGTTTTAGTGCAGCTCCGTAACCAGTGCCAAAAATTTAATAAAATAATACCACTAATTTTATGGTCACCTGTAGTTTTTGCATACATAAGGGATGTATTATTAGAATCCCGGTTAAATCAAAAAGAAGAGTATCTCAGTAGATGGACATCAGTAGAACAACACGTAGACGTGTACAGAAATCGCTTCACCTGATGCCGTATCGAGTGTAAGTTGTGCAAGTGATTAATAAGGGGGATAGAGAGAAGCATGTGGTGTAATGCAATTGCCTAATACTTATATTTGGGACAGCCCATTGAACTCATTGCTATACAAAATTCTGATGAAGCATGGTTGCATCTATCTTGAGGTCTACATTCTCAGACAATAAGAACTGGCACAGAGAAAATCCACACGAGCTACACTGATGGAACGGCACTTTATGATAAACAATAATCAGCGTTTATTGTGAGGCTATGAATAGGCTAAATGTGGTTCCAATAATTTAAAAAAGTTAACACTTACATGTATAGTACAGAGATATATTATATCAATTATATGTTTAATTAACTCATAACAAGCGTGAGTTGTTCCTGAAAAATATAACATTTGCACATTTTTCATGAATGCCAGTGAAAACCACTTCCAACACCTTCTATAGTGGTTAAGTATGCCATTATTCCATTATCAACACAAACCAAACAACTACCAAAAACACACAAGGCAAACCTGGTTCTTTTTTCGTCACCGACCCTCTTCTATTGCCTGTATTCAAAATATAGAATAATTTTTTAAATATAATTAAAATAATTCAAATGTATTATCAAAGTTACCTTATAGTCATAGTCATTGTCAATAAGAGCGAAATGCTCTAACGTAACGTCTCCTTCTATATCATCGTAGGTGTAAGGCCTCAAAGAGAAGTCCGAGGCTTCCATTGGAATTCGGAGAAACAGCAACTGGGCACCGCCTACTCAAAAATACGTTCTAAAACATCAAATAAGATTTTAGAGTAACGACATACAAATAAAATTGTAGAATAGAATAATGTGTGCTCATTTTTAATCTGATTTGAGCCAACTAAATAAGATTTCTTTGGTAGCTTAGCTACTAGTGTGATTCTATACAATTAGAAGTACCCTGGGCAACGCTTTCCTTTGTTTAAAACAGACGGTTAAATAAACACTTCATTTTATTCTTTCCAATACAGTTCTTAATTAATTCTAAACATCTAATTAAAAATCTAAATTTTCATCATTGAAGTGCATAACTGTGTACACAAGAATACTTTTATTTAGACATCTAGTTTTACTACCCATTCGGGTTATACGCCTATGCTTTAAATATATTATTGTGTTTGGGATTAGGAAGGATTCATTTAGAGGACCTGCACACCCATTTGCGTTGAGGAATAGTGGAAAACCACCATCTGTGAACTTGACTGGTATCAAACACAGATCTACCCATCTTCGGCGGTCTATTCCAAGACGATATTAGGTCGTTTGATGACGCGGCCTCTAAAGCGGGTTATAGAGACTACTCATTTCTAAATGTCATTCGTCTTTTTGTGGTAGAAATCGCGGAGTTCTCATGAAGGACAGACAAACAGAGACACAAACACTTCATATTAATAAAAAAGATTGTAACTACAATCCGGGTGTCATATTAAGACGATTAACTTATGTGATTGTTATATCCCTTTAAACTTTTGAATTAGTAAATAGAGTTTAACTTTACTATTAATATACGAGCATATATCCACTGATAGATTATTCCCTTCATAGAAGTGAGTTTAATGATTAAAACATCTATTATAGTACTAAAACATAATGACTTAAACATTAAATATTTTATTAATTTATTCCTTATTCTAAATAAGAAAATTATTGTTGACAAACAAAGGTTTAAGATGTAAGTAGAATTAATATATTTTGAATATTTTTTCAAGTGACATAGAAGATTACATCTTAGTAATTAATAGATAGACTATATTTTTGACTAATAATATAAAGATATGTAAAATTAAATTAAGTTGATGGGATAAAATAAAACAATAAGTAGTGATACTTATTTGATATTTTTAAGAAATAAAAAACCGATTTATTAAACGTTACATTTAAAAATATATTGTGAAAATATTAATATATTAGAAATTAGTATTGCCATAGCTATAATCGTTGGTTAATTATCCAGGAAATATGAGAAATATAGCCTTATAAGGTCATGGTCTTTAAATATTTAAATTTATGAGTATAGGTATAATAAATCGCTTTTATTATAGCCTAATAATTGATTAATATACACTATTAATGTCCCAGTTATAACTAAAAAATAAACTTCCCAATGAAGAGTGATTTACCTACTTTAGATAGCTTGAGTTCTAAAAAGCCCCATGGATTTAATTATAAATAATTTACTGAAATAATATATTACATTAACACCAGAAAGAAGAACAGGTCTAACTTTAATTATATCGCCCAGTAAACCTAGACATATAAAGAGCTGTAAGTTTTCAAAAGATGTGTGGAATAGACTATCAAAACTTTACCCGCAACAAAAGTCACATTCTTGAAACAGTTGATCCTCCTGAAAATTAATGAGGGTGACGACGTCCCTAATCATTAATAAATTTATCAACGCTGTTGATAGGCTCGAATAGTTGGAAATCAGTATAAATATCGATATTTTAAATATAATGATGATTTATAGCTTATCTAAATCCTTTGAAAGTGTTATTCAATGGAGTCCATGGATAGCTTTCCTAGATGAAATTAAGTGAAGCCGTTCTATGCACCTCATTATAATGGCTAATCTGAAAGTATTAATAAAACCCTACTTGATAAAGCCCGATGTCTCAACATTTTGGTCTTATTCAAATAACACAGTTAAATATCTGCGTAATAGTTCTTCATCAAGGACTCTTAATGAATAAACACCTTTTCGGAAATAGGTACGAATATTTCCATCTGCTTGACATATTCATGTATTTGGAAACAAAGCCTTCGTTTTGGACAAAAGAGCAGGCAAAGAAAGGATTTCATCCAGGGTAAACGAAGAAATTTTCGACGTTTATTTTAAAATGTTTAAATGTAATTGAATATGGATTCCCAATAAAAGGAAAATCAAAATAACAAGAGATGTCATGGTTTTGGACAAAAAATTCTATGACTAAAGGAGAGAAGAGGAGACAACGATATAGTAATGGGTGAGCAACCAAATGAGGAAAATAAATAAGAATTAATAAGGAAAATTTTGAAGAAATAACACTTTCTGCTCCCCCTGTTCCAGTCAGACTAAGAAGAGCAAGATCAAAAAGAAGACCAAATACATTCGACCTCTAAACGCAACAGTAAACTTCCAATTGTATGTCAGATTATGATGTGTCAGTCTATTGTGATGTTAAAGTTGTATTATAACTGGAGATGCGGGAGAAACATGGTTTAAAAGCTTGGACTTGAAACTAAAGCAGTTGGGTTTCGTTCCCTCACAACTTGACCCTTGTATATACATATATACTACCTACTGCCAAATTGGGAAGAAAAATATTGGTATCCATATATGTAGAAAGCACTAAAGTGGCATCAAGAAATCAGCAACATATGAATTATTTAAACCAAGTACTAACGAAATACTTAAATATGTTTAGGTGGGGTAGAACATATAAAATATAAATCGCTCAAGATGGTTACATGTTGCATACTGTTGTAAGTGTGGCAATGAAATTTCAAGTTCCTAATGACATATAGTAAGTAATAATATTTAAAATTGGAAAGATGGTAGAATACCCCTTCAGATAACTAAATATAAATTTAAATATTTAAGAAGGAATTAGATAAATGGCTAGTGGGGGTGCAGGGAGGGGTGGTACAACATTTCCAAAAAATTTAAAACAACTAATTACTCATGTAAAAGAGACATTAAATTTGACAAATGGGCTCATTCTAAATAAATATTAAAAATGTAACATTTAAAATGTAAAAATGTATTTCCGCAAGATTGAAGTACTGGCAGGCAGTAATAAATAGAAGAAATCTTTTAGTGGATGTGTTCAGTTAAATTTGCAAGGAATGTAGAAAGATTCATCCAAATAACAAAATTAGTTTTAAATAGTTTATCATTATAAGTAGTGGCAGGTAAAATAAGGAGATGTGGTTGCGAAATTTCCAAAACTAGAAAAATAAACTAATTATCAGTATAATAGAAAATTAAATTAGTCCCGCAGTTGGGGAAAAAAACCAAACCGTAATGAAGGCCTAAACATTCTATAATTAAAAAACAAAAAACTTTTAATACACTATAAAAAAGAAATATTTTTCTAAATGTAAAGGGATGAAACGTAATAACCAAAACTAGTCTGAATTTAATTCAAAATTATCAGGGTATAAATTTACTAAATTAAAACTATTAACCATTTATAGATGCGATAAAAAATTGAAATTTGGTGAGCTGGTAGAGAGATCAAACAAAAAGCCCATTAAAAAAATAATTCAAAATTACAAAACTTCAAGAAACCAAGAATTTAAAACAGCTTCAACCTTTTGTGGGAATGTGTGCCTACTTTTCTAGGTTTATTCCTTCGATTTCGGAGTGAGCAGCCCCTTTAAATAATAAAAAGAAGAAAGGTGAACAATTTGTTTGGGAGACGAACAAAAGAGTGCCTACCCTAAATTCAAACAAAATTTGATTTCCCCTAATATTTAGAAAATGCCTGATTTTTCACTGCCTTTCAAGCTTTGGGCTGATGCATCTTCTTATGCTCTTGGAGCAGTTCTATCTCAGCGATATCCTGAAGGATTGCTTCCTGTAAAGTTTGTGAGCATTACTTTAAACGAGGCTCACAATAGGTACAGTCCTTATGAAAAGGAATGACATCTTGCATATATGCAATTGAATGGTTTGCGGATTATTTAGAGCAACGTGAGTTCATTCTGTGTACTGATAATAGTGCTTTATCTTGGATGTTTAACCACCCTAAACAACTAGGTAAGATAGGCCGTTTGGTTTTGTTTAAGGCTATCACAGTTTAAATTTACCACTGTACATGTCCCGGGAATAGATAACGTATTTGTAGATGTCTTATCACGTATTAACGAGGGAGAGTTCCCTATACTTTCTTGTACTAGCCCATCTAGGTTAAATGTAATTAGTACAATCCTGGAATCTTTGGTGTCCCTAAGGCAACATCAATTGGACGACCCCTAATGTAAAGAGATTGTTAGTAGGTTAAATCATGATGAAACAGTAGAAAATGTTCTTATGCACAGAGACTTGCTATGCGTTCGGGGTAAGAATAAGGGAAGCTATATTTTTGTTCCCTCTAAATTAATGAATATATTCATTAATTTAGAGGAACAAAAATATATCATATTATGATCTTTATATTTTCACAATTCCACCTTTGGAGGCCATCTGGGAATCTTTAACACTCATCGTAAGATTGCTCAGGAGTTTGTTTGGCCCAATATGTATCAAGACATTAGACAATGGGTTAGGAAGTGTGATGGGTGTCAAGGTGCCAAGACCCCTCAGAACACTCGTTATTGGTTATATTCTGGAGATGTCGCTCATAACCCGTGGGATAATGTGTTTGTGGACTTCGTGGGGCCCATCACTCGTTCTACTAGTGGGAATACCTGTGTACTCAATCTAATTGATGGTTTTTCAAAATTTGTTGTAATAATTCCCCTTAGGAATATGAAAGCCATTACCACAGTGTTAGCATTATCTGATAGGTGTGGGTAATTTTTGGGGCTCCTAGAAAAATAGTCAGTGATATTGGACCCGGTTTTCGATCCAAGGTATTCCATGACAAGTGTTTTGCGTGGGGAATCAAACACGTTACTACTAGCCCCTATAACCCAGCCCCTAAACCGGTTGAGACGTTTAATAAAACCTTAAGATTGCTTTAACTATTTTTCATGGCACTTTCTAGCCTCACTGGGATAGAGAGCTTAACTTTCTTTCTCTTGCATTTAACTCAGCTGTTCATGAGTCTACGGTAGCTACCCCTTACTATTTATTGCTTGGTAGAGAACTGAGTTATCCCCTGCTAGCTATTTGGGACGTTGACCCTCTTGTTGGGGACTGTGGGACCTCAACTTATTATGAAAGTTGTAAGCTTGCTTTTCATAATTTGCGGAGGTCCAGGGTGAGAGTGGCCGCGGCTTACAATCGTGGTCGTCTGCCTGTAAATATATCTGTAAATGGTAAAGTTATGTGCCGAATGTTCCCATTGAGTTCAGCAGTTGACAGAACCTCAGCCAAACTCACTCCACTTTGGAGTGGACCATGGAAAATTACCTCTTTCTTAACACCTGTATCTGTTCTACTGGAACTTGTGGAAGACCAATGTCAACATCGTCGGGCTCATGTAAGCCACTTAAAGAAGGTACCTTAAATATTGTATGTTTGTAAATATTAGTGCTGCAAAATTATGTTATCATACTATACCTAAATTTGTGTTAAAATTTTACTGCTAGATCTGACAGCCCAAGTAATACTACACCGTTAACAAGGTAAACGTAATAAAATAAAATTCTATTATGTTTAAGAACAAAATATATGTAAAATAATTAATATAAATGTTTGAAACTATTATCATAATCTAATGTTATATTAAGATTCAATTTAGTATCAGTATTTACTAATGATTGTCTCCTGACGAGAACTAATGTTATAGTAAGATTGAGTTAAGAATCAGTATTTACTAATTATTGTCTCCTGACGAGAAATAAAGTTATAGTAAGATTGAGTTAAGAATCAGTATTTACTAATTATTGTCTCCTGAAGAGAAATAATGTTATAGTAAGATTGAGTTAAGAATCAGTATTTACTAATTATTGTCTCCTGAAGAGAATATGTTATAGTAAGATTGAGTTAAGAATCATATTTATTATTATGTCTCCTGACGAGAACTAATGTTATATTAATATTCAATTAAGAATCAGTATTTACAGATAATCATCTCTTGTGGTGAAATATTTTTTTTTTATCTTTTGGTCTCTAGATTTATTGCCTGTTGGTATTGTAATGATGAATTGAGGAAGCTATGATCTTAGTTGCTTCAGTGCCTCATTGTAAGTGATTCCGGGGTGGTCTTGTATATGCTCTCAATCTGATTAGTTTTCTTAAATACCTTTCCTCCCTGTCCTTTCTTTTTGAGATGCTCGCAGTATGAGGAGATCGTCAGAGGTCTACTGTACGCCTACTTAGAGAAGACGAAGATTTTATAAGCAGCCTACTTGCAATGTGGACTACTCCAAGACAGCAGCAGTTGCCTACTCCCAAGGGGGAAGATATGGGTGGATGCAGGGTCTCAGCTGATAGACTAACTCTTGGAGAAACTTCTATGAAGAGTAGGAGAGTTGTAGCATGTCAATCACACAAAGTGAGAGCTGCGATTAAAAATCAATTTTATTATAATTTATTCAAGAAAGAGACTATGTTAATTGAATCTACAGCGGAGTTAATTTTCTTTGCCGAGATGCAATCTAATAAAATTACGTATCTCCCTACATTCAAACACTATACTAGATATCAAAGAAGAGAATTAATATTATCGTATTTATGAATAAAATAAATTAACGCATACCTGTTCCCTTTGGATAGAGCCGTATAAAATTATATACATTTGCCATGCTGTCTTCATGAAAATATAATAAAGAACTTCTATATAACAAATTCTCGTTAAAATAATATCTGATCCTAAATAATATAATAAAAACAGCTATATTTAATTAAAATATGGTCTTGTTTCTAGTCAGCGTATTAAGATGTCCTCTGATTCTCTGGGCAGGATGGTTAGGAGGAAACATTCAAAGAACAACAGCATGGTGGATTCAAAAATACGTGTGTTCAATTCCACCTCACACACGCCAAAAGATCTAGGATGGACTCATCCTCGAGAACCCTGCTGCTGGAGTTGCCTAGCGGCGTGTCTACGAACCTTACCTTTACCTCACCCCGCAAGCTCTTCACCCTAATTTGTTTCCCTTTCAACATGCCTTCATCCTTCCTTCACCTTATGTATAATTCTAATTTTATCACCTTTTTATTTGCTCCATTCGCATCAGATTTTGAACTGTATATATAGACCACCAGCCAGATCCACCATACAGACCCATTCTACAGTGCCTAGCATCGAAGAAGGATACTCTGCACCATCTGTAACGGAGAAGAGCGACATCCATGGAGCTTGTGTCGTCAGATCTACCACGTCGCTGGCTAGGACGCTATGTCTAGGGTATTTAAGTATCCTGCTGCCGTCGTCAAGTCCTTAAAACTTGGGGTCTAGAGAAATTATCAGTCGATTCTTCAAATATTGTGTCTTGTAGACTGAAGGACAAATCCGGTTCTAGTGAATTAGAAAGTCAAATCCTAGCCACTTTATATGTATCCTTTTAATGATGTATTTATATTATGAGCCTCTGGCTTAGAAAGTTTTAATGTACTAGTTTTTAACTTATAAAAAAATACTTCCACAAATTTCATTAATCTTTATGAGTCAAAACTCTTCATGACGCCTTGTACGTCGTGACCATCAGTTCAAGTTATGAACGGCTACTACCAGGTTGTCGGTTTAATTCATATTACTGTTTAGTTAATAGATACCAATGTTTTGGGCTGGCCAAGTAGTTATGATTCACGTACTGTATTAGTTTGGGTGCACAACCCAGGGAACTGCTCTAGAGTCATAGTGGGGCTCGCGCAAATAATACCCGTTTTCTTTTAAATTTTAATTGACTCCCCATGTTTGAGTTGCTCTCAATGCACTTGCTATTAAAACCTTATGTACTATTGAAGGCAGCGCTATTACCAAAGAGGAATATGACCAGCACAGTACCCTATTGCTAACAGTTGTTTTATAACCTTCTAATGCTGATTAAGGAAACAGATTTTCCTGATTATTCCAAATGTTTAATGGATATTATTATGAAAGCCTAATCAAGCGGAACTGTTTAAATTACATGCATATCTTGTTCACTATCTCTGTTAGTAATTACATTATTGTTCTCCCTTTTTATAAATACTTCTACCTGTGGCCTGGTGACTGCACTGCCCTTGTACCCACTGTCAATACTTCTCTATTCTAAAGCCTAATTGTTTCAATCAACCTCAAATGTATCACATTCAAATATCATTGTAAATCTTCATATCTTAATATCTTTTATTGATTAATAAATTTATCTATTGTTTAATTAATATTCTTTAATATTAAATTATGTAACCCTAGTAGAGTTAAAACCTTACATGATAGCCCGGACCGTAGGCAAGACCGTAAGGGAAGTGGCTGGCTGGAAGAACCTGGTCGGCCTTTGAAGACAAACTGGTGAGTAGGTCCAGGCCGTGAAGACAAGACTGGTGGAGTAGTTCCAGACAATGAAGGAGAGACTGGTGTAGTAGTTCTGGCAAGTGAAGACAAGACTGGTGGAGTAGGTCTGGCCCGTGAAGGCAAGACTGGTGGAGTAGGTCTGTCCAGCGAAACAATACTTTTGGAGTAGGTCCAGGCAGTGAAGGCATGATTGGTGGAGTAGGTCCTGCCCGTGAAGGCAAGAATGGTGATGTAGTTCTAGCCCGTGAAGGCCAGACTGGTGTAGTATGTCGTGCCAGTGAAGACAAAACTTTTGGAGTAGGTCAGGTAGTCAAGGCAAGGCTGGTGTAGTAGGTCTGGCCAGTGAAGACAATACTTTTGGAGTAGGTACAGGCAGTGTAGGAAAGTCTGGTGATGTGATTCCGGCCCGTTATTGCAATACTGGTGATGCAGTTCCGGCCATCAGAGCAATACTGGAGAATAATTCTGGCCCAGGAGGTCAATAGTAGCGATGTAGTTCCAGCCCGTGAGGACCATACTGGTGATGTATTTCTTGCACGTGAGTGCAATACTGTTGATGTAGTGGCGACCCGTGAGGGCAATACTGGTGATGTAGTTCTAGCCATTGAGGCAATACTGGTGATTAAGTACTGGCCCTGAGAGTAATATTGGTGATATAGTTCCGGCCAATGAGTGCAATACTGGTGTTTAGTTCCGGAACGTGAAAGCAAACTGATGATATTGTTCCGGCCCGTGAAAGCGAGACTTGTGGAGTAGGTCTGGCCCGTGAAGGCAAGACTGGTGTAGTAGGACTGGCCAATGAAGACACCACTGGTGGAGTAGGTCCAGGTAGTGAAGGCAAGACTGGTGGAGTAGGTCTGGCCCGTGAATTTAACACTGGTGATGTAGTTCTTTCCCATGAAGGCAATATTAGTGATGAAGTTCTGGCCCGTTAATGCAATACCGGTGATGTAGTTCCGGCCCATGAGGGCAATAATGGTCATGTAGTTCTGGCCCGTTGGTGAAATAGTGGTGATCAGGTCGAAGGAAAGTACTGGTGGAGTAGATTCGTGCCATGAGGGCAATACTGGTGATGTAGTTCCGGCCCGTTAGTTTAAATACCAGTGATATAGTTCTGGACTTGAGGGCAATACTGGTGATGTAGTTCCAGCCTGTGAGGGCAATAGTGGTGATGTTGTTCCGGCCCATGAGGGAAACAGTGGTGATGTTGTTCCGGCCTTGAGGGCAATACTGGTGATGTAGTTCCGGTCCTGGAGGGCAATACTGGTGGACGTAGTTCCGGACCGTTAGGGCAATAATGGTTATGTAGATCCGGCCCATTAGTGCAATACTGGTGATATAGTTCAAGCCCGTGAGAGCAATACTGGTGATATTGTTCCGGCCCGTGAGGACAATACTGGTGATATAGTTCCGGACCTGAGGGCAATAATGGTCATGTAGTTCTGGCCCATTGGTGAAATAGTGGTGATCTATGTCGAAGGGAAGACTGGTGGAGTAGATCTGGCCGATGAGGGCAATACTGATGATGTAGTTCCGGTCCGTTAGTGCAATACCGGTGATGTAGTTCCGGCCGTGAGGGCAATACTGGTGATATAGTTCCGGACGCGAGGGCAATACTGGTGATGAAGTTCCAGCCCGATGAGAGCAATAATGGTTATGTTGTTCGGCTAATGAGGGAAATAGTGGTGATGTTGTTCCGGCTATGAGGGCAATACTAGTGATGTAGTTCCGGTCCTTGAGGGCAATACTAGACACATAGTTCCGGACCGTGAGGGCATTAATGGTTATGTAGATCCGGCCCATGAGTGCAATACTGGTGATATAGTTCAAGCCCGTTAGAGCAATACTGGTGATATAGTTTCGGCCCGTGAGGGCAATCCGGTGATGTAGTTCCGGCCCACGAGGGCAATACTGGTGATGTATTTCTCGTCCTTTAGTGCAATACTACTGATGTAGTTCAGGCCCGTGAGTGCAATACTTGTGATGCAGTTCCGTCCCGTGAGTGTATTAGTGGTTATGTAGTTCTGGCCCTGAGTGCAATACTGGTGATGTAGTTCCGCCCGTGAGTGCATACTGTTATGTAGTTCAAGCCCGGAGTTCCGGCCACTGAGGCAAACTGTATGTAGTTCAGCCCGTGAGTGAATACTGGTAGTAGTTCCTGCCCGTGATTGCATTACTTGTTATGTAGTTCCTGCCCGTGATTGCATTACTTTTTATGTAGTTCCTGCCCGTGATTGCATTACTTGTTATGTAGTTTCGGTCCGTGAGGCATACTAGAGATGTTATTCCAGCCGTGACGGCACTACTAGAGTAGAGATGTTATTCCGGCCCATGAGGGCACTACTAGAGATGTTACTCCGGCCCGTTCGTTAAATACTGGTGATGTAGTTCCGGCCGGTGAGGCACTACTAGAGATGTATTTCGGCCAGTGGGAAAAATACTGGTGATATTGTTCCGGCACGTGAGGGCACTACTAGAGATGTTATTCCGGCCCATGAGGCCACTACTAGAGATGTTATTCCGGCCATGGGGGAAATACTGGGATGTTGTTCCTGCCATGAGGGCACTACTGAAGATGTTATTCCGGCCCATGAGGACACTACTAGAGATGTTATTCCGGCCCGTTCGGGAAATACTGGTGATGTAGTTCCGGCCCGTGAGGATACTACTAGAGATGTTATTCCGGCCGTGAGGGCACTACTTGAGTAGAGATGTTATTCCTGCCCATTAGGGCACTACTAGAGATGTTATTCAAACCCATTCGTTAAATACTGGTGATGTAGTTCCGGCCGGTGAGGCCACTACTAGAGATGTTATTCCGGCCAGTGGGGGAAATACTGGTGATATTGTTCCTGCCCATGAGGGCACTACTAATGTAGTTCCGATCCGTGAGGGCACTACTTGAGATGTTATTCCGGCACATGAGAACAATACTAGAGATGTTATTCCGGCCCGTTCGCGAAAGACTGGTGATGTAGTTCCGGCCCGTGAGCACTACTAGAGATGTTATTCCGTCCCGTGAAGGCACTACTAGAGTAGAGATGTTATTCCTGCCCATGAGGTCACAACTAGAGATTTTATTCCGGCCTGTTCGGGAAATACTGGTGATGTAGGTCCGGCGTGAAGGCACTACTAGAGTAGAGATGTTATTCAGGCCCATGAGGTCACAACTAGAGATGTTATTCCACCTGTTCGGGAAATACTGGTGATGTATTTCCGGCCCGTGAGGGCACTACTAGTGATGTTATTCCGGCCCATGAGGGCACTATTAGAGATGTTATTCCGGTCCGTGAGGGCACTATTAGAGATGTTATTCCACCTGTTCGGGAAATACTGGTGATGTAGTTCCGGCCTGTGAGGGCACTACTAGTTATGTTATTCCGGCCCATGAGGGCACTACTAGAGATGTTATTCCGGCCTGTTCGGGAAATACTGGTGATGTAGTTCCGGCCCGTGAGGGCACTACTAGTGATGTTGTTCCTGCCCATGAGGGCACTACTAGAGATGTTATTCCGGCCTGTTCGGGAAATACTGGTGATGTAGTTCCGGCCCGTGAGGGCACTACTAGTGATGTTGTTCCTGCCCATGAGGGCACTACTAGAGATGTTATTCCGGCCCGTGAGGGCACTACTGGTGATGTAGTTCCGGCCCGTGAGGGCACTACTAGAGATGTTGTTCCTGCCCATGAGGGCACTACTAAGATGTTATTCCGCCTGTTCGGGAAATACTGGTGATGTAGTTCCGGCCCGTGAGGGCACTACTGGTGATGTAGTTCCGGCCCATGAGGCACTACTAGTGATGTTATTCCGGCCTGTTCGGGAAATACTGGTGATGTAGTTCCGGCCCATAAGGGCAATACTAGTGATGTTATTCCGGCCTGTTCGGGAAATACTGGTGATGTAGTTCCGGCCCGTGAGGGCACTACTAGTGATGTTATTCCGGCCTGTTCGGGAAATACTGGTGATGTAGTTCCGGCCCGTGAGGGCACTACTAGAGATGTTGTTCCTGCCCATGAGGGCACTACTAGAGATGTTATTCCGGCCTGTTCGGGAAATACTGGTGATGAAGTTCCGGCCCGTGAGGGCACTACTAGTGATGTTATTCCGGCCCGTTCGGGAAATACTGGTGATGTAGTTCCGGCCCATGAGGGCACTACTAGTGATGTTGTTCCTGCCCATGGGGCACAACTAGTGATGTTATTCCGGTCCGTGAGGGCACTATTAGAGATGTTATTCCGGCCCGTTCGGGAAATACTGGTGATGTAGTTCCGGCCCATAAGGGCACTATTAGAGATGTTATTCCGGCCTGTTCGGGAAATACTGGTGATGAAGTTCCGGCCCGTGAGGGCACTACTAGTGATGCTGTTCCTGCCCATGAGGGCACTACTAGAGATGTTATTCCGGCCTGTTCGGGAAATACTGGTGATGTAGTTTCCGGCACGTGAGGGCACTACTAGAGATGTTATACCGGCCCGTTCGGGAAATACTAGTGATGTAGTTCTGGCCCGTGAGGGCACTACTGAAGATGTTATTCCGGCCCATGGGGGCACTACTAGAGATGTTATTCCGGCCTGTAAGGGCACTACTAGAGATGTTATTCCGGTCCGTGAGGGCACTATTAGAGATGTTATTCCGGCCTGTTCGGGAAATACTGGTGATGTAGTTCCGGCCCGTGACGGCACTACTAGTGATGTTATTCCGGTCCGTGAGGGCACTATTAGAGATGTTATTCCGGCCCGTTCGGGAAATACTGGTGATGTAGTTCCGGCCCATAAGGGCACTATTAGAGATGTTATTCCGGCCTGTTCGGGAAATACTGGTGATGTAGTTCCGGCCCGTGAGGGCACTACTAGTGATGTTATTCCGGCCCATGAGGGCACTACTAGAGATGTTATTCCGGCCTGTTCGGGAAATACTGGTGATGTAGTTCCGGCCCGTGAGGGCACTACTAGTGATGTTGTTCCTGCCCATGAGGGCACTACTGAAGATGTTATTCCGGCCCGTTCGGGAAATACTGGTGATGTAGTTCCGGCCTTTGAGGCACTACTGAAGTTGTTATTCCGGCCCATGAGGCCACTACTAGAGATGTTATTCTGGCCCGTTCGGGAAATACTGGTGATGTAGTTCCGGCCCATAAGGGCACTATTAGAGATGTTATACCGGCCCGTTCGGGAAGTACTGACGATGTAGTTCTGGCCCGTGAGGGCACTACTAGAGATGTTATTCCGGCCTGTAAGGGCACTACTAGAGATGTTATTCCGGCCCAATCGGGAAATACAGTTAATGTAGTTCCGATCCGTGAGGGCACTACTTGAGATGTTATTCCGGCCCGTGGGGATTATACTGGTGATATGGTTCCAGCCCGTGAGGGCACTATTAGAGATGTTATTCCGGCCCCTGAGGGCACTAATGGAGATGTTCATGCGGCCCATGAGGGCACTATTGGAGATGTTAGTCCAGCCCGTGAAGGCACTATTGGAGATGTTATTCCGGCCCTTTGGGGGCACTACTGGAGATGTTATTCCGGCTCGTGAGGGCACTACTAGAGATGTTATTCCGGCCCGTTGGGGGCACTACTGGAGATGTTATTCCGGCCCGTGGGTACAATACTGGTGATGTTGTTCCAATTCTGTTGACGTAGGTCTGGCTAGACTGGTGGAGTAAGGGCAGAGCATCCTGGCATTTGCTGGCAGCAGCAGCGAGCCCCACCTGGCCGCTGCCACCTACCCCGCCTTTGCTACTGCCCTTTTAATTCTCAGCACCTAAGTTTTCAACAGACCCGTCCCCTCTCCCTATCTCAAGGTGTTCTTGATCCTCGTCCCCCTGATGGTCCATGTCCCCTTGACGCTCTCTCTCCTCTTGAGGGTCCTCATGATCTCGTAACAACTTAACAAACACAAACATGCACATATCATTATTTTGTTTTTAATAATACAAATAATTATCTAAATAAATCACCTGTATCAATTGCTTGAATAATACGTTGTTGAAAATATGATTTTAAACATTAATTATTTAAATATTTACTTTTAAACAACGTAATTTAATAATTATATTTACAAATGTATACATATGATATATATCCTAACGTATTGTTATTATTGTTTCACACTTAATTGTGTTTACGACTATTATTCTTATATTATAGACCACATACAATTGTGTTATATATTTGAGGTCAGTATGCACATATATCAGTTGAATGTCTTCCTACTGATATGAAGATATTACTGGTAATTAATATCAAGAACATTATTAAAGTATATTTTGTAACATGTGAATGTTAGAGACTCTAATCTCAGAGCTGGTCTCACCATATCTATAATAAATTGCTTGATTCCTCCAAGTACAATACAACACTAGCCCCCTTGAATTTCTTCCTAGATAATATTTAATTCACTAATTTATATCCATATTCTCTCTCTGTATCATTCAAATTTTCACGGATTCTGGAGTTCTATCAAGATAACCTAAGTGTGGGTTGTAACGTCGGCCTTTTCAGTTGCTATAGCATCTTCATGATTATACTAAGGAGATCCAATGAGCGAGCCTGCCTATAGAGAAGTGTTATTGCCAACACGCCTTAATGATTATAGATGCAGCCAGCAAAACTCATGACACCGGTAGATTTTAACCACTAAGGGCCTGTCTTATGATTACCAGATAAGTATTGCAATTGGGAGTCTAAAGTTATCTATCAGATAAAAGTTATCAGACACTTTAATGTTTTACGCGTCTTATGAACTGAATTTATCTGCCAAATAGCTATATATAGGATAAATATATTTTTATACAAAATAGGCAAGGCTGTTATTGTTTTTACTGGGTCACGTATACGTATAAGCCCTGCTGATAACTCTACAACCTATTGATAACAGATCAAGTTAACACAATGGTGGAGAACGCTCAACATTTGTTAAATAATGACGGCCAAACGAGTGAGAGGAAATCATTGATCTCTATAATATAATTGAATGGACTAATAGATACATATTTCCAAGGACAAAAACGTGAGTCTCAAATTTAATGTCTGCTACACTGTTGGGTGGACAGATTAAAGGTTTCATTCACCGTTCTTATACGAAAACAAGTATCTGATTAATTAAAGTGTTATGGTTGAAAATAGTGAAGTATTATATCACAATTTCTGATAAATATTTGCATTTAAGGATATACAATTCAACTTTACAGGTAATAATGTACAAATAGGAATAACATCTTAAGATTTAAATAATTATGTAGTTATTATCAATGTTGTTTACAATCTGCCAAGACTACACTTATATTTTAAGATGGTAACTAGCTTGGATATTGGTATCAGAAATCATTTTATGTTGAAAGCTCGTTAACCATAATGAAACAAGTTAGATAAAAACTGTATTACACTTGTTTGAATGACATTCTTTGTGTAGATGCTATACATTCAACCTATCATTTAGGTTATAGGATGGCAGAGAGTATTATTATATTATCATTTTTGATAAATGTTGGCTAATATTTTGTATATTCCTTTCAGAAACCATTTTATGTTGAAAGTTCGGTAACCATAATGAAACAAGTTAGCTAAAAACTGTACTACATTTGTTTGTGTAGAAGTCTTTCGTTCAAATGATAATTTAGGTTATAAGCCTGTAGGAAATACGATAACTACTAAACCCTGCATTTATTAATAATCTCAATCTGTAAATCTTTATCTGGTACAGTATAACTATCATATATATATATATATATATATATATATTGGTAGAATAAAGAATAAACGTCCATTTAGAACGAAAGTAAAACGAGCTTCGTTCAAAAATCATATATATTATGCTACATGCTACACAAAAACGATAAACTGGACATAGAACACTTCCATTCTCGGGTGACGAGATGTCCATACAGTTATATAATAAAGATCAATGAAGGGTGTCACATGCTATACTTTTATCTATGGTCACGTGGGCGCAGAATAAAAGTTGTACTAATTTCGGTTTCTGCCAAAATGTGGTCAATAGTTGGGTACAACGTTTACAAAATTTAATTTATCGTACTCTTATTTTGATCATTTGTTCTTACATAAATATAACTCTACAAATATCTTGTCAGTTTATATAAAAGTGAATCAAATTTTCTTACTATATATAGTTAGATCCCGGGCCTGAGAAAACTAACTAAGCACTTGAGCCAATATTTTAACCTAACAACCGAAACTGATTGGCAAAGCCTCATTAAAAATAACTCGTCAATATGTTAACGAGCATTTTAACTTCCAGATAAATGTTATCAGGTAATTAAACCTCCTGATAAAAATATGATGGATAAATACATTTTATCTGGTAAATAAATGATATATGGCAGTCATAAGACGCACTTTTAACTTATCCACCAGATAGAAATGATTAATATTTATTCAGGAGTCATACCACCGGCCCTAAACCGTTTTCCAGGAGACGTGACGTTGGCGTTTTGTTAATCAAACAATAACGATTGAAAAGAAGTGTTATTGTAAAATTTGGCCTGTTATTTACTCAATGTCCCTCACTTACTTATGTACCTAAAATAATTTTATCTAACTAAATACATTTTTTAAATATTTAATTGACTCTAACATTAATGTATTCTCTTACTGATATTAGAAACACGGGTTAGATATGAGGTTAAGGCGAGTTAGCATAGTTGTGAGTCTACCTTGGCTCCCTTAACTTTCTAATTATCTATTAAAATTAATTTATCTAACCCAGTGCTTCTCAAACTTCTTAGTCACATGGACCTTGAATCCATTCAACATCTTTTTCAAGGACACCTTGATGTAGGATACAATATTGAGATAAATTGATATATATATATTGTATTTTATAGGGATTAATTAGTCATACATTTTTATTGCAAAAACAATAACAATATAATGTAAAATAAAATAAATGTTCACTTTAAAATTTACATTTAATTGAATGATAGTAAAAATATAATGAATATATGTACTAAATTTGTAAATTAATAATAAATGATAATTTATGTGAACTATAGAAATGAATATTAATTCAATATTAGGACGGATTCTTATAACATTTTTTTTAGCACAAAGAGCGGGACAGGCTTAATCACACAAATAATTAGTTGGAAATTGCATAAAATGTTTCAGTTCCTTTTTATGAAAGTTCTGACGAGAAAACTATAATTTAAAATTGAATACCAGAATGCCTTTTTTAATGTCGTAAGCACAAGAAACGTGGCCAACCCCTACATTTGGGCCTCAATTTCTATGCTGGGCTTTAACATGAGAGGGCATCTCCATTATGTTTAGTGAACACCAGAGATTTACCATTTTATATTCAATATTATATGATCTAAAATATATAAAGATGTGTCATGGATTCCCTGGACGAAACTTGTGGACATCACTTTGAGAATATGTGATCTAAGCTACTATAACACTTAGCAGGCACTGTAAACAGTTTTAATAAATACAAAGTTTAAATTTCATACAAAATTCTCTTCAGTACGCTTGGCCGGGATTCCAGAACATCGATATCGAAGTCACTTGCAAATTTTAGAAGACAAGAGCCAATTGGCCGCTTGTCACGAGTACAATTCATATAACCATTACCTGGGACAATTGGACCTCGAGTTGACCCAGGAGTGTGTTTCTGGGGTAATGAGTCTCGCCGCTTGTCGGTGGAAGACTCGTCGAGACGCCCTTAGGTCTTCCAAGGATGGCGCTAAATGAAACAAATACATATATTTGCTATTAGTCATTTTGTTGACATTCCGGTGTGTTGTTGCGGTAATACACATTGAATCTAAATGAATGTATCACACTGTAGTGTCCGAGCCTCATTGGTAGCGTTACTATACATCCTAAGATCTGCCGAAAAAACCAAGGCCCGTATGCAAGAACGAGTAGGAGAAAAAACGGAGGACGGTTGTTTTTATTGCTAGGACGAGCTAGCGCTTGAGAAAATCCAAAGGTACGATTCGACCTGCCCTCTGCGTTACTCCTACCCCTTATATATAGCGCTACTGTGACACGGCGCGCACGAGCAATAGAGATGTCACACATCTGTTATTATTGTTTTGTGTTGTCTTGAAGATATGGCGTTCCTTGACTATCGAAAAGTCACGTATTTAAAGTAAATGATTTGAATTTTGAAGAAGAGCCTAATCAAGTAGCGGTGATTCAATGAAGACATGCTAGGGAATTCCTGGATACCTTTTAGGCTTATTCCGACGAACAATTTCGTAAAATATTTATATTTTCATAGGAAGTTGTATGGCAAGATATCTTTCCTATGTTGGAAGTTGACGATCCCGAAACTTGACTTGGGCTTCCATTGCGACAATTGTTAATATATTTTATCTAAATGGTATTTTATTTATTATTACTAAATATACAAAAATACATGGATCATAAGGGTTTATTTTTTCGAGAAGGCACAACTAGTTAAAATTGTTGGATTGAATACAATAATAAGTGTTCTTATTTGTTTTTGTAATGTGTTATTTAAGATTAATTTAGTATCGGTATAGAAGTTTATTTTATATTAGTACTTGTATTATTTACTGAAAATATAGCTCTTCCATTAATTTTTATTATTTAATTGAAGCAATTAGGCTAATTGATTGTTTTGTAATAAACAGTAACTATTGGGATTTTAGTTGACATATAATATTGATATTTTGTTTATACTGGTCCAAATAAACTTACCTCTAAAAACATCACAGTAGGGCATACTTACATATTTATACTTATAATTTTGTAAAATTGGCTAGTATTTTTCTCTCCCATTTTTAGGGTGTTGGCGGAAAGCTGTAGGTCTACCATGTTGACCGGTCAACGGTATCACGTGTCGTTAAGGAACACACTACTCCCTAGTCACCCAAACACCTAAATAAAGAGCTGACCTAGGTGACTGCGAGTATAATTTATTCAAATAAAGTTCTGTGAACCACCATACGTATGTGAGTTAAACATTCTGAATTGTTAAAGTGCAAACTAGGTATTCCAGTAGGTTATTTAGAGAACGTAAATACTCAAATGCCAAAACAAGAGTGAGAATTTTTGGTATTGCGTGAATTACTCAACCAAATAATCGTACATACTACTCGTGTAAATCACAAGCGAACGGTCTGCAAACTTAACCAGTTACGTTGATAATATATGTGGGGTAAGTGTGCACTACTGTAGGCCTTCTGAGGAATTGACGTGAAGAGCAACTTTTAAATAATACCATCTTTATCAGGTAAGCAGTAATAACTTTCTACAATATTATCGGTGTTATTTATATTGTTGCCCTATTAATAACACCAATAAAAATTGACAGCTTCATATCACATGATTCGACGGCAATATACGAAGAGTAGATCTAGTAACTTTTATAAGTTGTCATATATATCCGTTCGAAATAAAATTGAACCATATATGTAGATAAGGAGAAAGTAGATAAACATGTAAATCCCGGGTGCACTGACTGCAGCGCTACAAGGAAGTTATAGACAAGGGGAAAGAAGAAAAACATGTAAAATTACGAGAACACCGGATGCGTTTTTACCCAGTTACGTTATCATTGACTCTGGAGAACGTGTTAACTAAGATTTTGTTGAGAAGGGAACACCATCTCACCAAATCAAGTCATGGCCTAACGACTTACAGAACCAATCGTTTAGTTGTAACGTTAACGTAAGCTCTGTGTAAAGATTAATAAACAATTGCATTTTTCTAACCCGTTGTCGTAGAGCTTCAATTTGATATTCCTTCAAGATTGCTTGGTAATATAATAAAACAAAAAATAAACAGTAAAGATAAAATTGAAATATTCAATTATGAAATGACGTGACATAGTTTTTAAAGCTAGGTATTTTACTGCTTTAATTCGTGAGAACATATTGTTATTAAATGAAAATATTCTCGAGGACGATTCTACCTCTAGTTCTATAAGATTATAAACACCGACAAAAAACTACAGCTTCAAGATTGGATGGTCAAAATAATTTGACCCAACATATCAAATTCTCCGAATTTGTATCGTTAAAACTATACGATTTTGTCTTTCTATTCTAATTATAAATTTGGGTGGGCTTTGGGAGGTGAGAATATGCAGGTCTGTACTTACGTGGGGCTGCAGGCATTGACTGCAGGAGCCGTGTCGACTCGGAGATTGCCTCTCGCACCGTCTCAAGACTTGTCCCCCTCACAGCTTGTCGCGAGACTTCCACACTCCTCAGGTCATCGAGGGATAGGGAGGTATTTTGATCCTCGATTTGTGAATTTCCCTCAATCGTGGAGATTGAACGGGGCGTATTCGAGGACATATATCTATATACAATATAGGCGGTGGTAGCCACGCCCACAACGCCGGCTCCACCGATGATCACCTTAATGGCTAAATCCATTTACAAAATAAAATTATCTATTCAATTACCTAGATCGCTTGTCTTATTCAAATCACCTTTATAATTGCTTTTATAAAAGTAGTCATAGAAACAAAACAATCTCTAAGACATTGTTAAAATGGTTTTTATTTTCAAATTTGTATGCATTATTGTGGTGGATAGGACCAGCTGGACCAACTAGACTGGATTGAAAAGTTGGCGGGTCCTTCTTCTTCTCTTTTCTCGCCATCCCTTCTTTCTAAACTCCCTAATTCTCTTCTTCCTCTCTATATCTGTATGCCCTCTGGTCTTCAACACAGTTATTCTTTTGAAGAACCATAGATTCTCTGTCCGATCCATATATTCTTCAAGGACCTTAACTGTCATGACAGTGTTTTTATCAATGACTACCAATTTCACTAGTATCAGAGGGAAAATATAACGGGTCCATACTTGATCAGCTGATGAGTCCTCCAAACCGCCAAATCCCTCACTTCTCTTCTTCAACAAAACTTGACTTGGTAGCCCTCCTACCTCCCCTAACCCTCTGCGGACCGACCCCTTAGAGGAGAAGAATACAAAAGACACTTGGATTTTTGGGGTAATTGAGGGGAGAGAAAGCATGGATTATAGAAATCACGGACTGTACCAAAAAAAAACCATCCTTCTCTGTATATACACCAATAATTTAGAGGAAGTGCTTGTGTAGTGAATAATAATCTAAATCTTATTTGTGTTTTTGTCCAATTACTCCTTTTTGATATCCTCCATTGGAAAGAGTGTGGATTACTTCATTCCGACATGTTTCGGTATTATGGTACCATAATTATGGAAACTTTTAATGAAATTAAAAAAAGCATGGAGATAAATAAGGACTAAAGTTATCTCCATGCCCTCTTTATTAGACATATATTATTTTATATTACAAAACGACTTCATTTAGATTATTTGACAGATTGGCCAATGTTGACCTATTTTTTTCTTTTATTTATCTACATATCTTGACCTAAGAACATTTTTTGTACCCTACCTATATTGTATATTATATTTTTGTATTAATATTTTAGTGTGTATACTTGTTTTTTAGACTTTTAATCAACTAATTTGAGATTTATGTTGTTGATGCATTATAATTTTACATAAATGTACAAATCTTACACTATATTTCTTCACCAAAATAATATTTAAATGATACATTTTTGTGCTTGGTAACTTTATTTAATACATCTACCACTCTATTAACTGTTTAATTTATAATTTAGTTTTGTATCTATTTTTCTAGATCAACTTATCTAAATACTTTTATTGTGATATAAATATTTATTTTTTAATAAAATCTGAAATTATTAAATTATGAAAATAGTGTTATATTAGAGTAAGATAATCTTATATTGAAAGAGGTTTCAGTGTCATTTTTTTAAATATTTATTTCTATTCCACTTTACTAAAAATAAGATATATTTAATTTTCCATACGGACAGGAAAAGATGTTGGACAAGTGTAATTGGACAAAACATTATGAGCTTTTGTTGTTTAGTCCTAAAGTGCGTTTAGGGGAATAAGTTTCATTTTCCGACTTGATTTTACTATAAACTGATTTAAAACTGGTTTTATTAACTCCCATTGCACATTAATATTAAATATAAATAATGATACTTAGTACCGCGTCTTACTACCCGTTAGGTTTATGCGCTTACGTAATAAATACACTTAATGGTTAGGATTTGAGAAGGGTGGATTTAGAAGACGTGAGCGCGCATTTGCATGGAGAGAGAATGGAAAACCATTTACGGAACCCAGTTCATCCTAGCGATATTCGTACCTTGGTCTCCCCATCCTCAGCAGTCAAGCTCAACACGAAACTGGTGAGTTAGCTAACTACGCCACTGAGGAGGGTATTAGTATAAGATAATGTTGAGTATAATCATTTCAGTGTTTAAAATAAGGGGGTATTGCTAATACCAAATATATACTTAGTAAACTATTTTCATTGTATTTTCCATACTTTAAACCTCTTTTTTTAATTAATAAAGTAGCATGTCACTTGTATGTTTTGTTTATAATAATTTTACAACAAAATGTTAAAATAAATGCAATCTTTTCAACATAAGTATTTAATTTTAATTACTGATATATTATGTGCCCTGTGTCTTACTTCCCATTACAGCTGTCTGCGTATTTACTCCAGTGGAAAAGGAATGAGGAAGGTAGAATTTTTGGGAAATGTGCCCGTATTTGCGTTGAAAAAAATTATAGATATTTCAAGAAAAAAAACTTTTTATTACACCCGATCGGGTTTTTAACACTGATATCCCAGTTATTTGAAGTTCAGGTTCAGGAAAAAGTAAACTCTAAAGAATTGTGACCGCAAATGCTGGTCACAGAAAATTTAATAATTCATTTACAAGTTGCTTACGTTTAAACACTGTATGAACATTGGCATTGTATTTTTGGATCCAAAGCTCTTTTGTTAGAAAAGTTTTGTCAATGAAAGGGGGGTGAGGTGAGGTAAGGGATTACCGCTACCTGGAATATTGTACTTGGAGCTGGTCTTTCTCAGGAGGAACATTTTTAAATTGAGTTGTTTTAAAGAATTCCCACTTGGAAGCGCTGTTACACTGGGTATTATAAATTTTACTTGACTTGAGGGTCGCAGCAAATATCACGTAAGGCTTTGTAACTGTTATTTCTTTGCCTATGTCCCAGGGTCATTCTTCACTAATATTTTAAGGCAGAGTCTATGATGGACGTCTTTTACAATTTTTAGAATATGATATCGGGATGGAAAATTCCTCACTTAAAAGCA
>JBCFYV010003678.1:0-26148 GCA_039000515.1 Timema cristinae
AAAATCATGAAAGGGTGAAATCAGTTCATTTTCAATAAAGTTTCTCGCAAAATAATAACCCAGTTCTGAGCTTAGATTAAATGACGCCATTCGTAATGCATAGCACTGTTTGAAGTATTTTAAAACACACCTTTTCCCTGACACAATAACAACATATCTATGAAAGGTTGGTTACACTTTTAAGATTGATGTTGCTCGAGAAAAAGAGGCGCGTGTGACTAATTTGTAAGAGGCTGACTGCCAACTGAAATGATCCCAGTTCAGCCCTCGTATCCTAGTGGGAGATTCGTGGTGAGAGTATTGAGAGCTGTACTAGGCTATGTTAGTAAAGGGAGGTCGCCTATGCTATGGTAGTTACGTTATGAAAAAATATGTAGTTATAGACTATCTTGCTTATTATAAATCTATAAAAAAAAACACTTTCAGTTCATATTTTGACACTATATAGTTCATTTTGGCTAAAATTATTTACATGATGGTATTTGTAAAATGAATAAAAAATGAATTGTAAAGGGACCCAATTGTTGAGTTGGAAACCATCTGAGACAGACTATAGTAGCGCTATTATAGCACTAGTGTTGGAGAAACAAGGCACTAGCGCAGGGAAGGCATGTGCTCTACTCTGAAGCAGTGTTGGAGAAACAAGGCACTAGCGCAGGGAAGGCATGTGCTCTACTCTGAAGCAGTGTTGGAGAAACAAGGCTCTAGCGCAGGGAAGACATGGGCTCTACTCTGAAGCAGTGTTGAGAGAAACAAGGCACTAGCGCAGGGAAGGCATGTGCTCTACTCTGAAGCAGTGTTGGAGAAACAAGGCACTAGCGCTGGGAAGGCATGTGCTCTACTCTGAAGCAGTGTTGGAGAAACAAGGCACTAGCACAGGAAGCTCTACTCTGAAGCAGTGTTGGAGAAACAAGGCACTAGCGCAGGGAAGGCATGTGCTCTACTCTGAAGCAGTGTTGGAGAAACAAGGTACTAGCACAGGAAGCTCTACTCTGAAGCAGTGTTGGAGAAACAAGGCACTAGCGCAGGAAGCTCTACTCTGAAGCAGTGTTGGAGAAACAAGGTACTAGCGCAGGGAAGGCATGTGCTCTACTCTGAAGCAGTGTTGGAGAAACAAGGCACTAGCGCAGGAAGCTCTACTCTGAAGCAGTGTTGGAGAAACAAGGCACTAGCGCAGGAAGCTCTACTCTGAAGCAGTGTTGGAGAAACAAGGCACTAGCGCAGGGAAGGCATGTGCTCTACTCTGAAGCAGTGTTGGAGAAACAAGGCACTAGCACAGGAGGCTCTACTCTGAAGCAGTGTTGGAGAAACAAGGCACTAGCGCAGGAAGCTCTACTCTGAAGCAGTGTTGGAGAAACAAGGCACTAGCGCAGGAAGCTCTACTCTGAAGCAGTGTTGGAGAAACAAGGCTCTAGCGCAGGGGAAGCATGTCTCACTCTGAAGCAGTGTTGGAGAATCAAGGCACTAGCGCAGGAAGCTCTACTCTGAAGCAGTGTTGGAGAAACAAGGCACTAGCGCAGGAAGCTCTACTCTGAAGCAGTGTTGGAGAAACTAGGCACTAGCGCAGGAAGCTCTACTCTGAAGCAGTGTTGGAGAAACAAGGCTCTAGCTCAGGGAAGACATGTGCTCTACTCTGAAGCAGTGTTGTAGAAACAAGGCACTAGCGCAGGGAAGGCATGTGCTCTACTCTGAAGCAGTGTTGGAGAAACAAGGCACTAGCGCAGGGAAGACATGTGCTCTACTCTGAAGCAGTGTTGGAGAAACAAGGCACTAGCACAGGAAGCTCTACTCTGAAGCAGTGTTGGAGAAACAAGGCACTAGCGCAGGAAGGCATGTGCTCTACTCTGAAGCAGTGTTGGAGAAACAAGGCACTAGCACAGGAAGCTCTACTCTGAAGCAGTGTTGGAGAAACAAGGCACTAGCACAGGAAGCTCTACTCTGAAGCAGTGTTGGAGAAACAAGGCACTAGCGCAGGGAAGACATGTGCTCTACTCTGAAGCAGTGTTGGAGAAACTAGGCACTAGCGCAGGAAGCTCTACTCTGAAGCAGTGTTGGAGAAACAAGGCTCTAGCGCAGGGAAGACATGTGCTCTACTCTGAAGCAGTGTTGGAGAAACAAGGCACTAGCGCAGGGAAGGCATGTGCTCTACTCTGAAGCAGTGTTGGAGAAACAAGGCACTAGCGCAGGAAGACATGTGCTCTACTCTGAAGCAGTGTTGGAGAAACAAGGCACTAGCACAGGAAGCTCTACTCTGAAGCAGTGTTGGAGAAACAAGGCACTAGCGCAGGAAGCTCTACTCTGAAGCAGTGTTGGAGAAACAAGGCACTAGCGCAGGAAGCTCTACTCTGAAGCAGTGTTGGAGAAACAAGGCACTAGCGCAGGAAGCTCTACTCTGAAGCAGTGTTGGAGAAACTAGGCACTAGCGCAGGAAGCTCTACTCTGAAGCAGTGTTGGAGAAACAAGGCACTAGCACAGGAAGCTCTACTCTGAAGCAGTGTTGGAGAAACAAGGCTCTAGCGCAGGAAGCTCTACTCTGAAGCAGTGTTGGAGAAACAAGGCACTAGCGCAGGGAAGACATGTGCTCTACTCTGAAGCAGTGTTGGAGAAACAAGGCACTAGCGCAGGAAGCTCTACTCTGAAGCAGTGTTGGAGAAACAAGGCACTAGCGCAGGGAAGACATGTGCTCTACTCTGAAGCAGTGTTGGAGAAACAAGGTACTAGCGCAGGAAGCTCTACTCTGAAGCAGTGTTGGAGAAACAAGGCACTAGCGCAGGGAAGACATGTGCTCTACTCTGAAGCAGTGTTGGAGAAACAAGGCACTAGCGCAGGGAAGACATGTGCTCTACTCTGAAGCAGTGTTGGAGAAACAAGGCACTAGCGCAGGGAAGACATGTGCTCTACTCTGAAGCAGTGTTGGAGAAACAAGGCACTAGCGCAGGAAGCTCTACTCTGAAGCAGTGTTGGAGAAACAAGGCACTAGCGCAGGAAGACATGTGCTCTACTCTGAAGCAGTGTTGGAGAAACAAGGCACTAGCGCAGGGAAGACATGTGCTCTACTCTGAAGCAGTGTTGGAGAAACAAGGCTCTAGCGCAGGGAAGACATGTGCTCTACTCTGAAGCAGTGTTGGAGAAACAAGGCTCTAGCGCAGGGAAGACATCTGCTCTACTCTGAAGCAGTGTTGGAGAAACAAGGCACTAGCGCAGGAAGCTCTACTCTGAAGCAGTGTTGGAGAAACAAGGCTCTAGCGCAGGGAAGACATGTACTCTACTCTGAAGCAGTGTTGGAGAAACAAGGCTCTAGCGCAGGGAAGAACATGTGCTCTACTCTGAAGCAGTGTTGGAGAAACAAGGCACTAGCGCAGGGAAGACATGTGCTCTACTCTGAAGCAGTGTTGGAGAAACAAGGCACTAGCGCAGGGAAGACATGTGCTCTACTCTGAAGCGTTGTTCAGGACAGAATTGGATAAAGTGGACTAACCATCATTTGTGCTGCCAACCTTTCAAGTTTGTCTCTTTTTCTTTACACTTTTTTAATCTCAGAATAAAAACGAAATGGATTGTTGGTAATGTGAAACTGTTTTGCTGTGCCATCACTCACGTTGATCAGCAAGGAATCATTCTCGCAATATACTGAACTGCCAATGACAAGATCGGGGTTTGAATCTCGGTTTGGGTGTACTGTGGGCAATTCTCTTAAATGGTTTTCCATTCGTACTACATGCAAATGCGGATACACTTACTATAAATTCAACCTTTCTCAACTCTTAATACATTATCATAATTAGTACACCCAAACAAGTAGTAAGACGCAGTGCTAAAAAAAAAAAAAGCTGTGCATCATAACAGTGGCAATACAGAAGTGCTTTTCTCATATCTCTAGGTTGGCATCACTGGAATTTCTTGATTATGGCTGTTAAAGAGGTCACTGTACTAATCAAAAAAGCCGCAACTGCGAAAATAAATATCAGCACATTCTTGACAGTCGTAAGATAGAACTTCTTTTTATCGAGCAGGTACCAAGTCGTGACGCTCTCCGAGATGACGGGTATCATCATGCCCATGATGGGTGTCGTAAGCGCCCCAAACAAGGAGATGAACAGCTCAAGGCTGGGTGCAATCACGGCCAGCAATACTGAAACAAACGGTATTGGTAGAGAGACTGAAATATTATGAGAAATGTTCTACTAGCACATTTAAGTGAATATCAAAATATTGAGAAACGACGAGGCTTGCTTGCGTCTTATTTAATTTAACGGTTGATTGTATCCGGATCAATCGGGACTGAAATTTGTGAAGCGATTAATTAAACCTAACTTCAAATTTATCTGAATTAAGTTATTCACTGCCCCAAACAATTTCCAGTTCTAAGAGCTTAGTGGCGGGTGTGACTAGTTTGGGGTCTAGGACCCTCTTTAGTACTGATGTCAAATGGTGGGGTAATTGGTGAATACCCACACCAAGTGGACGTGGCCTGGGGTAGAAGAATGCCCAAATTTGGTGAGGGCAACAAGCTACCGAGAGGTAGTGCACATCCCGCTAGACCGAAGACTATAAGCACTTCTGGAAGGGCAGGACGAAGAGAATTCATGGAAGGAGGTGGAAGCAGGTGGACAATCTGGAGGCAGATGGTGAGGTAGTCGCCGGATAGTTGTTTCATTGATAGCTTCGAGGCTTATAACTAGCCCCTCACATTCTATGAAGACGAGAGCTGCCCTGAAAGAGAATTCCAGCAGGAGCTTGTACTTGTGGTCATGGAGTTTGGGGAGCAGGTAACCGTCCCACATGACCTCCACCGCCAAGTAGTTCTGGAGGGCCTGGGAGAAGAAGATGGCCAAACACTGCATCAAGGTCACAGATTGGGCCAACCTGGGAACACACACAAACTGTCGTCTTCAGAGGCAGAAGAGCTGGCTCAAGGTTAATCCAAGGTGACTTTTAGTAAGTTCGTTACGAGGTCCTAACACCCGTTTGGGCTGTAAGCCTATGTACTAATTACACTGTGCTAGGGATTAGTTCAGAGGAAGTACACCCTCATTTCCGTGTAGGGAGAGTGGGAAACCATTTAGTAAAAACCACTCTTGAGTGCACCCAACCAGAATCAAACTCGGATCTCTCCATCTTCGTCAGTCTAGTCTAATACGAGAGTAGCGTGTTAGACCACGTGGCCACCGAAGCGGGTCACATTATTTATTAAATTAGATTGGTTAAAATCTCCCACAGTCACGTATTCACCGTGATGACACTAAAGTTACGCTATTATTTTTTGTGTGTGTTGATGACTGCAGGCCGGACACATACGTCTCTTGGGTCGTGAGTTTGCGAACCCTGGTCTAGACTCTATAGGCAAGTTTTCGAGATTGACTTGGTTACTTCTTGGGGCCAGTTTCCTAGTTTGATTGATTACACCTCGATTTCAGTGCTACACTAAATATAGAACAACACCTACCTAAACTCAAATGGAAGCTGAAACTGGCTCAGTCTTACATAAATTATAGCGCCGAACTTGAGGTATTAATTCTGACTATGAAACTGGGTCTTGGTATTGAGTGTAATCAATAAAATGGTTCTATCAAAGGTGGAAAGCTAAAAAACACTTTTTTTTTTTGCATATATAAATGGTGAATTGATTAAAGTAGATATAACAGTTGTTAGGTTAGTTCTTGTTAACTTACATGTACCGCAAATCAATGGAAAATGACCTATTTAAGCATATTCTTATTTATATTGGTGGTTATTTTGACTAGTCCTAATATTTATAATTGATTCACAACCTTAGTTTACTTATATGACAGCTCAAAATATAACGAAGTAGTCTCTGATGCACCCAAGCAGTTTGATAAAAATATTTTATTCGGCCAAATATTTTGAAATACGATTAAATAATTATAAAATAATTTATTATATATAAAAAAAATTACGAGTATTTTCTCTTTTCCAAGTAAATACCATGCCTGTATAAAAAGGAATTAATGTGTGCACTCTATTACACATAATCAATAACGTTCCAAAACAAAGAATAAGTACTTTTAATTATGTTTAAAATATTTTTTTGAGTTAGAAAAAAATAAATTATTAAAAGTTATGAAACAGTGTAAGAAAACTTAAGTTTATCTTATTTTTAATGTAAAATATAACATGTAACTAAAAAACTTAACATTTAATAAGACACAGAAAACATCAAACACATATGTAAGGGTGCCCCCAAATTAGTGGGGGGTGGGGACGGGGGGGAGATTAGTTTTCTGGAAAGAAAATTTGTGGGAGGGAATTTTAGAGCATCTGAACATAATTCTGAGCTAATTATGAGTTTCAAGAGAGAATTTTTGTAGAAAAAAAAGTTTCTGAAAAATTTACAAAAAATAAAATTTAGTTGTAGCTGAACCCATTGAAAAGAAACATAATATTTTTCAAAAGTTTATTGAACAGAACAAAATGAAAATAAATTTGTTGTTAACTCAGATTTTGATGCTTAAAAGTTGTTAGCAAATTGAATCCAAAATCTAAATACACATTTTTTTCCCATAAAAAAAAATGAAGATGATGCAGGCTGAAGCCCCTTAGTCCCCCATTTGTGGGCGCTCATGCACCAGTTTGATTGCCAAAGTTTTTTTATTGGGTTGTGGCTTGCCTTTTAATAGTTTTGAAAATATTATTAATGTCATTGAATCTGTATTTATTACACACATCGCTATTGTCAGTAAATAGTAAGGTCATCTATATAATTTTCCATCAACCCAACACACTCATAAAATTGAATATTGAAATGTCAAAGCAACCCATCTTGGCGTAGTTAGCTAACGCGCTAGTTTCTTGTTGAGCTAGAATGCCAAGGATGGGGAGATCAAGGCTCGAATCTTGGGGGTGTGAACTAAGAGTGGTTTTTTTTCTAAATGGTTTTACACTCTCCCTCCATACAAATTTGGGTTCAATTTGAGTCCTAAATTCAACCCTCCCAATTTCTAACCCATTAGCATAATTAGTAATTAAGCGTTTAACCCGAACAGGTAGTAAGACGCGATGCTAAAAAAAAAAAAGTCGAAAGTTTTTTTTATATTTTGCCTAAACATGTAGTGGGTCTACCTACCTGTTTCAGTTATTTTCTTTTTCGTCAAAATGACCGGGATAAAAAACTATGATTCAAAATATTCCTTATGAGTTTTGACACAGCAGCCCCCCACCATCACTGCCGCATTTGTTGACGCGCTCGTCATTCTACTATTTTAAACAAACCGCTTCCCTTGGAGGATCAAACAAGCGTCAATATTTAGTAAAATAAAACTGAACTTTGCGGTGAAATGGTGATAAATACATTATTTTATAATTTAGTGCTCATAATTATATCTAGGAACAATAAATATTGCTAAAATCAACCGAAAAAAATAAAATTGAACAGCATACTAGGTACAAATATACATCAATCACGAAAGTAAACTAACTGAGCCTATACTCGCCCTTTCTCCGATAAGAGTCGGTCATTCCTGGAATATAAACGATTGATGCAATAAAGAGCAAAGCCAACTGGCTTGCCGGTCAGTCTGAGAAAGAACTACTTGCTCTAAGAACATAAAGATCTCACTTCAGCTATTATTAACAGTATACTTCTTAGAGAGCTTTCTAATTATAATAATTTGTTTTAACTTTATTTTCCTCTTATTTTCTTCATTCCCTTTTTTAATTTTAGAGAAGAATTGCTTCCCTTGCTTCCATTGGGTAAATGCCACTGTCATACACCTATATAAGAGTATATAGGCTTAGACTTTAGTTCTTGTATCCAGAAATAGATGGTTTTTAAGTGCCTACTTATCGTCCTATATTTATAGTTGTAATTACTGTCCATTTTAATTTTACATATGACTGCTAAAATCCATTGACTACAGACTTACGCTTGTTTTAATCTAAAATAAGGAGAAGTGCTGTTTTTTGAAATTGGTGCACAATTCTCAGCTCATTGGTTGATACCAAGCTATTTAGTTTGAGTGTTACAAAACAGAGGTTGTTATCGTCTTGGTTGTAAACATTGATACCAAATCAGTCCCAAAAATATGGTTGTTTTTTTTAAATGTCACCAACAAATAATTCTTTTTTCATCCAAGATTAATAGTTTTTTTTGTTTGTTTTACCTTTTGGCGGCAAAGATAAAATATATTTGTTAGGAGGGCTATTTCTTACGGCTGGTCTTGAGGTAGGTTTAGCGTGATGCTCCCCTTAGCGTCGTCTCCATAAGCCATGTAGCCGGAGAGCCCCATGATAAAGCACATCACGATGACAATAGTGGTCCCCACGTGAAACACTCCGAAAATTCCTCCCCAAGACTGAGGTCGCTTCATAGCGTGTCTCATCGGCAATACCTGAGAACATGTTATTACCTGAGAACGCTTCCCATACCTGAGAGCACATTCATTACCTGAGTAAATATTTAAACATTCAATACCTGAGAACATATTCAATAACTGAGTAAATATTTAAACATTCAATACCTGAGAACATATTCAATAACTGAGTAAACATTTAAACATTCAATACCTGAGAACATATTCAATAACTGAGTAAACATTTAAACATTCAATACCTGAGAACATATTCAATAACTGGGTAAACATTTAAACATTCAATACCTGAGAACATATTCAATAACTGAGTAAACATTTAAACATTCAATACCTGAGAACATATTCAATAACTGAGTAAAACATTTAAACATTCAATACCTGAGAACATATTCAATAACTGAGTAAACTTTTAAACATTCAATACCTAAGAACATATCAATAACTGAGTAAATATTAAAACATTCAATACCTGAGAACATATTCAATAACTGAGTAAACTTTGAAACATTCAATACCTGAGAACATATTCATTACTTGAGTAAATATTAAAACATTCAATACCTGAGAACATATTCAATAACTGAGTAAACATTCAATACCTGAGAACATATTCAATAACTGAGTAAACATTTAAACATTCAATACCTGAGAACATATTCAATAACTGAGTAAAGGTGACCTGGGTGGTCTAGGGGTAAGGTGTTGGACTTCTGTGCTAGAGGTCCGGGGTTCAATCCTCGTCCCGGAACAAATTATCTGATTACCAAACCCTTCTTCACCTCTGACAAGACATCTTGTGAATGTGGGAATGCCAGGCCTCCACCGTGGTTCGGATTCCACGTTAAACTGTAGGTCCTTTATTTCATCTCACAATCACCCTACCATTACACATAGCATAAGTGCGTATAACCCGAATGGGTAGTAAGACGTGGTGCTAATAATAATAATAACTGAGTAAACATTTAAGGAATTTGTTTGCCTGTATTAAACAACACTTCCTGGACAAGCATAAACACTTGCGCTTGGACAGAAATTGATTTGCATTTTAAAGTAAACCTTTTCATGTTTTTTTTTAGCTATAAATATATTCCCATGCTAGTAGTTCTTGTGTGATAAGTACTTGAATAATCCACCAATTAATGTTTGAGCTCCAACCACTTCGGTGGTTGAATGGTTAAAGGTGTCACTTTTTTATGATCGACTGGACTGCTGATGATGAGGGGATCGAGATTTGGATCCTGGTCGGGTGTACTGAGTGTAGCTTTTACTAAATGGCTTACTTTTCTCCCTCCGCACACATATGGGTGCACTTCTCGTGTGTTTTTTTTTTCTGAACAGGTAGTATGACACAGTAACAAAAAAATACATTGATTAGATTGAATGCTACCAATAAAAACCAAATAGTGTAGTATTACTGTCGGTGCTGGCTCGTAGATGAAGAGGACTGATCCGAGGAACAAGGGCAAGTTGCTCAGCTTGCCAACCATTGCACGTTCGGACAGCGGGTGCAAGTCTCTGAACGCGTAGGACCAGATGATGACACAGCTGACGAGGCTCATCAAGAGAGCCACCGCCGAGAACGGGGCAAGGAACTTCAAGTTCCGGACGCAGTTGATAGCGAGCAGCGGCACCAGCATCATGAGACCGTACAGACGCAGGTCGATCTCTTCGATGTAGTTGTCACACAACTATAACAGATGTAGTTGTCACACAACTATAACAGATGTAGTTGTCACACCAGTGGCGTATGCAGATTCAAGTTTGGAGGGGGCTCAATATCTGAAAGCTTATTTTTGAAAATATGTATAGAAACTGTATTTCTCAATTCTCAGCAATAATCTTAGTTTTAGGTTATTCATAATAATTATTGACCACTAACCAGTGATGTAGCTTGTAAGAGAAATACTTCATACTTTATATGCATTTAGTTTGGTCATTACATTAGGCTGTATAACTGTATAAGGATAAAAAAAATATGGAGGCTAACACAATTTAGAATTATGTTTAATAATTCTTAACACATGGTAACAATGTACGATTTTTACAACTATTCTTTAACTTTATAATTATAAATAGTTATAGTATTTAGCATAGTAGTAATTTTAAAAAAACTAATACAAATGAAAGAAATAGTGTTTAAATATTGTTTTATATTATCAACAGTGGCATTAAAAATCTTGGGAAACCATAGTATCAAAAAATAAAATAATAAGGTGAATAAAAACTATTAGCACAAGCCACAAAGTCACAAACCCTTAAGTGAAAGAGCATCTTCTATTGCTTTAATTGTAGTGATTGATAATTTTTGAGATATTCACTTAGTCATTAAAGCTAAAGATGTTAGCTGGTCTTCACTTGTGCTGTTGCGCAGGTAATTCTTCAGTCCTTCAAAGTCGAGAATGACCTTTCAACAGATGATGTGGTCACTGATATTATTGCCAAAATTGTTAATAGAATGGTCATATTAAGAAACCTTTTTCCGATCTAAAAAAAAGTTGATGTGATGACAGCATTCTTTGGCTTTGGAGAGCCTGTAACTTTCAAGTGTGATTTCCCAAAGGCTCCATTCCGCTTCCAATATATCTCTGCTGGTGTGCTGCATATCATCCTTGTAAAACTCCAAAGCCGGTAACAAGTCGCTAAAATTTTTGTTGACAGCGTTTATTGGGATTAAATAGTCAAGTCCACTTTAAATAGAAACCCATGGTTTGAAAAAACTCCCTTTCAATGAAGCAAATATCTCGTCCAAATAAGGATAGAATACAATCCGTCGGTAGTATTCTTCTGGGGTTTCGGCTTCAACATTTGCTCTGTAGCTCTGAGTGCCGACTGGTCTTGGTACTTTTATAGGAACTTATAATGTATGAGATATGTCTCCAGCTTTCGTAAACAGTTTTTTAAGTCCTTCTTTTCCACTTTTCCTCACTTCGGCATAAACCTTTTTTGTCATACTAATTTTAAACCCAAAACTGAACTTTTATCTACAGATTCTTTTTGTAGATATTTTTATATTATGTATGTCATGGATAGCATTTTTTTGGGATAACAGTAAGAGTGATGATAAATTCAAACTTATATAAACATGTGTGAAGAGAAGTAGATTTGCCATTTGCCTCTGCTTCGTTGCTCATAATAGTTTCCAATGCTTCATTTGAACAATCGAAACATTCATGGAAACTGAAACAGCACGGCTCCCACCCCTCTTGTTTTGCGATTTGTGGGGGACGATTTCCCCTTTCCCGCTGAACCCCAAAATTTTTCAAAGCTTTGGCACGCTTTTCTGAAGCACTAAAAAAAAAGCTGACTTTAGCATTTCCAAATTTTTTCTTACAATATCAGGTGTTTTTTGGGGCTTCATTAAACACAATTTAGGGAAAAAAATGAGCAGTGAGTATATATTTCTTTAGAGAAACCGTTTTATGATTGCTTCAACCCGTAAATGCTCCCCGCATTACTGAGGCTCCATCGTAGCATTGGCCCCCCGCACATTTTAAGATAATCCAAAACGTAAAAATTTTTAATTTTTTTTTATCGCAATGCCGCACCCGTCATATCATAGATTGGGACGAATGTAGGAAATCGTCTCTGATATTTTTGATTTAAACATCACCTCACGGGGAGTCTCTCCCTTCGGAGCAAAAGACCCCGGGTTTGACCCCCCGATCCCCAAAAAATGTAAAATTTGATGAAATTTTTTTTTTCCCCCATTTCACAGTGAATAAATTAAGGCTGGGGCTGGTTGTTGTGTCTGTTTTAGTTTTTAAGTAGGAAAATTTGTACATAGGGGTATAATCCGAGGGGGGAGTAAGACGGGGGTGCAAATTTTTTTAAAAAAAAAATACCCCCCGATTTTTCGTCTTAAGTTTTGGGGGGGGGGGGGGGCCCCCCCCCGTGGATACCCCCCTTTTGTCACACAACTATAACAGAAGTCTTTTAGAGGAAATTTAAAATGGACCCGCGACCCCTTTTTAGTGAGTAACAGGGCCCGGAATTTGACGCCCTTGCATCTTTTTTTCTATGAAGTCGATCAAAGGGGTAGCTTGCTTTATAAACACATTTTTTTGCCTCTGATATTAAAAACGTGATTTTTACAGTGCATAATTTTGCTAATAAAAGGTTTTTTAAAAAGTTTTTGTCTTTTTTTGGCATTTTTCTTTGTTTTTTTTCTTACCGTGAATTTTCACTCATTTTTAGAATCATAACTTACGCGGGTAAAAATTTTAATGCACAAATTCTTATTTCCATTTACCTGGGCTTTTGTTTTCTTTTTTAATTATTTTTTGGGGCCAGACACGAAACAATAAGCAAGTTAATTTTCTCGGGACGGTAAATGTGATCTTTAAAATACCTTTAAGAGGAAATATGGCCAGGTGACTTTCCCTTAAATTTGGACAAGACAAACAAAAATTTTTTGTTTTGGGGGCAAGGCTTAAACAATTTTTTTTTTTTTAAATTAAAATTTTTAAAAAATTTTTACTTTAAATTAAAATTTTTATGTTTAAAGAATTCAGAGTCGAATTTTGATTTAAGATTTGGATTCTAGAAGAATAGGGTTATACCCTCTCTAGTTTATATGGAAGAATTATAAAATTTAAACCCCCGATTGTAAACCCCCCTTCCGTTTCTCAATGAATTAAAGGGCCAATATAAAAGTGTTTAAAAATTTTGGGTTTTAAATTTTTTGCAACCTTGCCCCCGATGAACCGTGTCCAAGTTTTTTTTAAAACCGCTTTGGGGACAAACAAATTGGGAAATTTTTTTAATTTTTGGGGCAATGATAGGTAATATTTGTCCAATCCCCTAAAACCCAAAAAAACCCAAAAAATTTACATGGTTTAAAATTTTTAAATTTTTAACACGTTAAAAAGTTTTTGTTTTCCCCCCAAAACTTTTAAAAGTAGGGTATGTGAGCTCCACCGGAAACACTTACACCCTTTTGTTTGTGGAATGAACCGGTTTAGATGACACCTACCCAAACTGAGCTAAGACTATGTTGGTTTCACCAATAATTTTTTAAAAATTACAATTTCGGGTTTTAAAAAAAAAAAGCATGTTTTAAGGAATTTTTAAGTTTAAAATTAATTAAAATTTTTGGGGTTTAAAATTTTTTCATAAAGTTCCATGTGAATCGAAGGGGGGACCCCCGGACCTTAGCCCGGTGATTGCCCCCAACACCACGGCCCGGGTTTCTTTTCTAAATGACTATATACTTTGGGGAAACCCAAAGGGCACAGCATGGAAAAATGGACTTTGTTTGGGGGTTTTCTGCGAGAGAGAGAAAGAGGGGAGTACTCCCCCCATTAAAAGGGGAATAAAAGGTTCCATGGTTGTTTCGCATGAGGTAAATTTGAAAATTGTGAAACATCAGCCGGACTCGAGTCACTCGGGTGTTTTCCCCCTAACCCAGACCCTTTTTTTGGGGATTTTGGAGATCAAGAGTCGAAAGGTACCCCGGGTCGGAATTTTAAAGGGGGGGGGACTTTTAAGGGGGACTAAACCCCTAACCGCTTTAACCCAAATTTTTTTAACTATTATAAAAAAGTAAAAGCTTTTTGGAAGGTTTTTTTAATGGTATTTGGGGTTTAAATTTATCATTTTTTATTTTTTTAATATCATAAAGAGTTTAACTAACAAAAATTTTATATAAAAAGGTAAACTAATGTTTTGGGGGGTTTTTGTCACATTGGCCTACTGTCACAAAAACCCTGTTTAAAAATTTTGAAAAAATAAAGGGCTAACCCCTGTTTAGCTCCTCGTGGAAAACCCCGGTGGGAAAATGGAGATTTGGAACCCGCCGCAATTTTCCCCAGGACTTAGGGCGACATCCAAACTTTTTAAAAACCCAATTAGGACTAAAAAAAGGGGGGATCGACACAAGGATGTTTTACACTTGATTTTTTTCTTTATTTACAATGGGTTTAAACTGTCAATACCCCCCCACCCTTCCATTTTATTTTCTCTTCAGATCCCGCGTTTTATCTCGGGGCGTCCCCAAACTACGATAAAAGGGGGCCTCGAACCCCCTCATCCCCCCCTCCCCCCGTGGTATACGCACTGCGCAGGATGCTTTCTGCCCCTGATCGGGTAGGGTTTTTCCCATACGGTACTCACTTGGCGAACGTGGAGAATCTCTGTAATGGCGGCGGACCGTCGACAAATACCGCCTCGAAAGTGTCGGGGGAAGTTGAGGGAAGTTTTTCTTCGCTTCTTGCACAGTCTGGCATTGGCATCCATCCCGATAGAAACAACACGAAACAACATCTGACAACTAGACAGGCTACTAATACACTTTCATGTATTTTATACGTCCCAAAGTCAGGTGATCTGCAACCGTCACTCTTTCCGCAGACATAATAAAATGCCCATAAAAATAAACAACAATTTGATAAAAAGTTATCAAAGTTACCGCAAAATTAAAATTGTTTGTATTTCTAAACGTTCCTTTCTTTGAAAATTGGACAGTAGCAACACGACCAAAGATCGGAGCCAAGGACCTAGACAACAGTTGAATATAAACCCTTCTGTTTTATTCTTTTTTTACTTGAATACCTTATTAACATTAGGCGACGAGAATAATTTTCTAACCTGCACTTAGGAGTAGGTAAATAAATAATAAAACTATACCATAACCCTCATCCCTTATCCATCATCATCATGACGGTTTTTCAGCAGTGGCCGGGTCACTTTAGTAAAAATGCCTCTATCTTTCCCGAGGTTCTTCTTTCCTCTCACTCGCAAACTTGCTGTTATCTGCTCCTTTCATCTATTTCTTGGCACCCTTGTGGTATTTTTCCCTCCCATATAACATCTCCGTCCCTTCTTATTGGTATTTTTCCCCTTTTTTCCATCCTCATTAAAATGAAACCCTACACACTCACCCTTGCTTCCTCTACTATTTCATGTACTTTCCAACATTCTCAATACATGTCCATACCATCTCAGTCTTGTTTCCCTCTACTATCTCATGTACTCCAACATCCCATTACATGTCCATACCATCTCAGTCCTTGTTTCCTCTACTACTCATGTACTCCAACATCCTCATTACATGTCCAAAACCATTTTCATCCTTTGCTTCCTCTACTATCTCATGTACTTCAACATCCTCATTACATGTCCATAACCATCTCAGTCTTGTTCCTCTAACTATCTCATTTACTCCAACATCCTCATTACATGACCATACCATCTCAGTCTTGTTTCCTCTACTATCTCATGTACTTCCAACATCCTTATTATATGACCAAACCACTCAGTCTTGCTTTTACTGTAGACCCAACCCTTTCATGCTTATGATCATCGGGAATTATTTCTTTCAAAACATAAAATTTAAGATAAATTGACTTCAGTAATAAGCAAATAATATTTTAAAATTATTTTTCTGAGGCCTCCCGTTTTAAAAATCGCTGCCATAGAGTAAGTAACCGTGAGTATTATTTCATGTAATATCTTTGGGGTTTGTGTTTCCAACAACAATGTAAGAACTTGTACTTCGGTTTCAAAAAATCTTAGGAGGTTTAAGAAAAAAGTCTAATTTGAAGATAAAACTGCTTTTCAGGGAAATCATAAAACGTCGAACATTAAATCCATAATCACGCGTTTGATTTTTTTTTTTTTTACGATCACAATATTTCTCCTTAGAGGTGTCGAGAGAAATTAAAAAATGACATACCGTAATTATTATATTGGGTTTAATTTGGATGAAAAGGTGTTTTCTTTATTGTTTAAAACATTATATATAAATTAAAGATCAACAAATGAGATACATGGGTCTATCATTTTTCTATCAGTAAACACCAAATAATTTTGTTTTTTTAAAAAAAAATTTACCAAACCAAAATCGTACTTAAAAAAATATATAATTCGAGGATTTGAATTTGGATTCAAAATTGGAAAGATAATTTAAGAATGGGTTTCGAGAAATAATAAGATTCAACCCATCTCTAACTGAGGCACAAATTCAAACTTTGGACAAGAAACATTTTTGGGTTTATTTAATAATCCACGTCCCCGCTCATTATTGAAACTGTAAGAATCTCAGGTTTAAAAACAAACCAGAACGACCTGGTGACTCGTACTTGACTCGCTGTGACATTGATATTGTTGAACCGCCCCTAGTGGAGGATGGTGAAACTCACCAGCAAGTGTTTTACATGTGGACGGAGATAAGAAACACAACAATGAACCAACGGACCCCGGACGTAGCCCGAGTGACAAAAAGGTTTGGCCAGGCCAGCATACCAGTTCCCGATAAAGACTGATGGGAAGTTGAATAGCGTCTTCTGCGTAACTTGCAACACATTTACTCCTCTTAGCACACGAGGATTAAACACCTCATTAACACACGAGACATAGCACTCTCTTTTAGCCAGAGGACTTAGTCACCTCTCTTTAACACACGAGGACATAGCAAACCCCTCTTATGCACACGGGGGACTTAGTACCCCTCTTACATACGAGGACTTTAGCACCTCTCTTAAAACACGAGGACATAAACACCTCTCTTAACACACGAGGACTTAGCACCTCCTTAGCACACGATTTACTTAGTACCCTCTTAAACACACGAGGACTTAGCACCTCTCTTAGCACACGAGGACTTAGCACCTCTCTTACACACGGGGGCTAGTACCCCTCTTAACACACGAGGACTTTGCATCCCTCTTAACATACGAGGACATAGCAACCCTCTTAGCACACGAGGACTAGTAACCCCTCTTTAAAATACGGATTTTGCAACCCCTTAACACACAGGGAAAACACCCCTTACACAGAGACTATACCCCTTTTAAAAAACACGAGGAACATAGACCTCTTTTACACACGGGGACTTAGTCCCCCCCTTTTAACTACGGGACTTAGCACCTTCCTTAACACAGGAAATAGCACCTCTTTTTAACACACAGGACTTGCACCCTCTTAGCACCCGATGACTTAGTACCCCCTTTTAAACACAGGACTTAGCACCCTCTTAGCACACGGGGACTTAGCCCCTCTCTTACACACAGGACTTAAAACCCCTCTAACACACGGGGATTGCATCCCTTTTAACATACGAGACATAGCACCCCTCTTACACACGAGGACTTAGACCCCCTCTTAACTACAGACTTAGCACCCCCTCCCTTAAACAAAAGGGACAAAAGCCCCTCTCTTAGCACACGGGGACTTAGTACCCTCTTAAACACACAACTGCACCCTTCTTCCCACGGGGATTAGCATCCCCTTAAAAACCCGGGGACATAGCACCCTTTTAACACACGAGGGACTTACCCCTCCTTAACAACGGGGAAAGCACCTCTTTAGCACACGAGGACTTAGTACCCCTTTAAACATGAACTTATCCCCCTTAAAAACACAGGACTTATTACCCCTCAAAGACACGAGACTTAGTCCCCCCTCTTTAGATCACAAAAACTTACAAAAAAACTAATTTATATTTTTTTGGGTTTGGGGTAAACGGCAAAGCCTCTACCAGGAAAGTAAAAATATATACATTAAAAACTGTTTTGGGAATATTAAAATTTGTTATATAACATAATTTGTTTTTTTTTTGGGGAATTATAAAGCCTCTTTACTAAACTATCCGGGAGTCAACCCAGGCATTTAGTTAAACCCCATCATTATAATTACGTGCATGTGAACATTTGTCCTTACTTTGGGTTAAAAGGTATGCTCTCCAGATTTACTACACTCGTCAACTTAATTGATAAATTAAGTAGCTGACTTTTCAGCCGTCCATCACAACTCTCCCCTTTAATTTTGTGAAAATGACTTAGGACGAATGACCCCTGAATACCAGGAAAAACATTGACTTCCCGGGTTCGTTCCCGTCTCCGGGTGTCTTTTTTCAATTAAAGACTTAACACTATGTTACTACTTTTGAACGTTTTTTATAGAACCAATACCAAACCCTCCTTTCACCTCTGACAAACACTTGTGAGTGGGGGGAATGCCAGGCCTCCACCTGGTTTTCGGATCCCATTTAAACGTAGGTCCTTCTTTCATCTCAAATCCCCACCTTACACATTAGCGTAAGTCGTATAACCCGTAGGGTAGAAGACCGGTACAAAAAAAATAAAAATAATAATAAAAAATAATAATAAAATAAATAAAAAAATATAACCCAAACTTTTTTTTTGGTTGATTGGGATCTCTTTGTTAAGAATTGATAAGTTTCCCGCTAAATTATAAAAAAAATTTAATACTTTCTAAACGCCAGGACGTTAAGTCTCCCGCCCGGGCCCGGGACACCGGCAAATTCACTTTTGTTTTTGGGAGAGCGGCATTTTTTAAAACAACTTAAAAAACAGGGATTTTCAAATGTAAACTACTCAAATACACGTAATAAAAATAATAATGATATCGTGGTGACTGTAAGTACATTGACAAAACTTGCTACTTACTTGGTCGGGGTTCCACAAGTCTGTTCTTGAAAGAACGAATTCTTCTTCATCACAATAAATATTGGACCCCCCCCCTGCGCAACAAAAAACCAATTCAATAAAACAATTTTTTAAATACACCGGTCTTACTACATCTGACTGGGATCGAACCCCAATAGTCTGTTATAAATGGTCAGGATTTTTTATGATGAGGGGTTAGTTTCACTGACCAACAAAGGGGGTACATTGGTTTTTCCTGCGAGAAAATTCGATTTTGTAAGTATTCAAAATGAAAATGCAAAAAAGAAATACAAAATTCCCCCAAATAATTTAAAATTTAAAAAATTTCCCCTCATAATTCTGAATTATTAGACTATTAATTTTTAAAACAATTTGTATTCATGCAACTACTAAAAAAAACAAACATTCAATTTAAATAAATTGTATTTTGTAAATTTGTTTTATAAAATTATTTTATGAGCAAAAATTTGAAAATTAAAATAAGCAACTCGCACCAACTCTTAACTAAAAAAATCATTTTGAACTAATTCACTTTATTTTGGTTTTAAATTTTCCTTACTTCATAGAAAGTTCATTGGGAACTTCATCCTATCCATTGGAAAATCATCTCAATAAGTCTAAAAGGGCCATTCCGAGCTAAGCTTACCTGGATGACAGCTCAAAAATGTTACTAGAATAATCCCAAATAATCACTACACCAAACACTGATATCTACCCTTTTTGGATCACTGTAATGAAAACAGATGGTAAAAATTTTTAATTATGTTAACCCACAGAAATTTTTAGGCCAATATTATTTAATATTTTTTGAGGTCGACACAAATTTTATTTTATTTTTTCCCCTTTAAAAAATAAATAACCCCATTTTTCACAAAAATTTTTCAACGAACATTGCTTCAAATCGGCTGACAATCTAAACCTAGTTTAACAAAACGGTAAACAATTTTTTTACAATGATGCAGACACGCTTGACAAAAATTTTTTTTCATTAAATATTTCAAAATAAATAAAATAACCATAAAATCATTATTTTTTGAAAAAAAAAAGACAATTTTCTCTTTTCGATTTTTTTACGAGCCCGTATTAAAAGTAATTTATTGTCACTATATTACTCCCAAAACATAACGTTCCAAAACAAGAATAATACTTTTAAAAATTTTAAAAAATGTTTCGGTTGATAAAAAGAAATTATTTAAAAAAAAAAAGAATAATATGAGAAAACAAATTTTTTCGAAATTTTAAATTTTAAAAATAACAGGGATTTTAAAAAATTTCATCTATAACAAAAAACGAATTTTTTCAAGGTTTTCAACCCAAAACCTAAACATATATTTTTTGAACTGTCACCAGGAAAAACCTATCGTAGCGGAATAACTAATTTTTATAGTTTCCCCATGATGTTCCCAAAACTTTTGGAAAGGAAAAAAGGTATTAGGTTTTAGGCGGGGGGAAAGGGGTTTTCCCCCCCCCCCCCCCCCCCGGGCTCGCCCGTCTTTCTTAGGCCAGGTTTTCATCCGGGGGCGTAAAATCATGTAACACTACACAAAAAATAGGCCTACATATTTAAATTTAAAACTTTAATATAAAAAAAAAATTTTAATTTTCTATCATACTTATTTAGTTGTAGATTTTAAAATTAAACCTTTCAAACCCTCATTTTTAATTTTTTAATCGAAGCTAATTTGCTAACTTTACCAAAAATCGTTTCACCCAATTTTAAAAAAAAAAAAAAATTTTTTATAGAGTCCGAATCGAATCACATTCTAAATTAATTTTTTTTAATCGAGTGCATACTTTTAAAAAAAAAAAATTTACCAATATTTAATTTTAAAAAGGTTTAAAACTGAAACCCACTAATTTTTTTTTAGGGTTTTCTACGATAATGTTTAAAACAAATTTTTTTGAATATTCTATTATAAAATTTTCGAATCCAATACAAATCATAAAATATCTTTAAAAGTTGAAAACATTTCCCGACACACTTTAAGTTTTTTGAAAGTAATAATATATTAAATAGCACTTATCTCAAAAATGACAATCAAATAAAAACACATAAATTTTTTTAATCAAGACCTAAATCCAGGGGTGTTCGGAAAATCGTGGGGCCCCAAACCCGCACTAAGCTTTTTTTGAACCAAGATAAATAAAAACCTGTATACTTACATCGGAAAACTATATAATACCATTTAAACTGTGTCCAAATTCAGGGGGTACAGCCCGGAGAGCAAAACTGTTCAAGCATGCGTGTACTACAGGTTTTCATAGGAGCTAGGCCGTGACACTACAACCCCCTCGACATTTGGGGCAAGGAGCAGAAACCCACAATTAATAGTAAACAAAAAACCCTTCATCAAAATGGGTCAACATTAACGGTCCCCCACTCACAGAAAGTTTCTTGCCATTATTTCATTGCATGCCTACACCCCCTCCTAGCAACCTGTTGTACACGCATGCTTGAACCTTTGTCTCCCGCCGTACGCCGAAACTTTGAAACAATTTAAAGGGATTATCATAGTTTTCCGGGTGTAAGTACAGGGATTTTGTGTTCTTTTTGGGTTTAAAAAACTATATGACACTTGGTGTATATTTACTGTCCCAAACACTCATTTTCTCATTTATCACTTTACTACACCAAGTTAATCCCATCCCACCCACCACGCAACTGGTTCCCGGGATATTATATTCATTTATAAGTGTGAATTAAGATTAGAATTTTGAATAAAAACATCGAATCCAAATCTAAGATTCATTGCTTCGAAATTTTGAATCAAATCCAAATTTTTTTCCCAAATTCGAAATTGGGTTAGAAATTTCGAAGGTCGTACGTTTTAAAAATGTTATAGCTTCATAAAACCTAACAACTTTTGGGGGACAAATATGAATAATATATCTGGGGGGGGGGGGGGGGGGGGGGGGGGTGACAAAAGGGTTGAATACACCGAAACGGGGAAAACATTTTTTAAAACACTTTAAAGGGGAATAGAAGGATTTTTTCAATGTATAATGGGTTAAAAAAAAATTTTGTTTTTTTTAAAAAGTTTTTTGTTTTCTAACATAGATTAGTTTTTTGCACCCTGTCTTTATTAATTTGTTTGTTAGCTATATTGTGAAAATTTAAAAAAACAGTAGAACTCAATAATTTGAAATCATTTTAATTCTAACTGGTCCCCTAGTCCCCCTTTAAACTTATATTAAAACAAGTTTAGAAAAAAAAAAACATTTTTTCAACTTAATTTTTTAGTTTAAGTAAAATTGCCCCGAAAAAAGAAAAAAACCTGAAAACTCCGTGGAAAGGGTTTAAAAACATATTCCACAAGCAAAAAAGCTACGCTGACGCATTTTTAACTCGTGAGCTGTGCCCATTTATACCCTGGAAGGTTTATCAGTATTTGAAGTCTTCTTGGGGGGAAACGTCCGTTTGGCAAACGCGGTACAGAAGTACGCGAGTGAATTTTAGAAAAGCCCGGGTCCGCGATTTTCCCCGCATAGCTTTGCTTAGCACGGGATACTAGCAAGGTTTGCAAAAATACTTATGTGTGAACGGGCCTTTTTTAAATCCTGGGTACGATCTTAAGCATTTTATAGCGCAGCAAATCTTCATTTTGAATCAACACTAAGCCCTGCGGGGAAATCGCGAACCGGGCAATTTTTAAAATCTAGCTCGCCCTAAAAAGTTTTTTTCCCCCGCATGCGCACAACGGACGTTTTAAAAACCCCCTCTTCCCAAAATAATCACGCCTAACGGTGACTTTGAAAAGTGTCGTGGGTTTTTTTTAGTTATTTTTGTATTGTTTTGGATTGTCGTTCCAAAAAAGGGTTAACACCGAATTAAGCCTTACGGCATTATCGTACCTAAAACCTTTTTGTTTTCTTTGTCATCTTTTTCCCGCTTTTTGCTAACAGCAACCCTCTTCTCCTCACATGACCCAGAATAACAAAACATTAGATTAATATTTTTAAACTTTTAAATTTCAAAAAGGGCACATTGTCTCAAAACTTAAAATAAACCCACTAACCCTTTCAAAGTATAGCGTAGTACACCAGTGTGAAAACACAAGAAAAAAAATTCGCACAGCATAGCATAGTATACATATAAAAAACATAGTATTTCATACCGTTGTGTGAACCCCATACTACCCACTGGGGCCGGGGGGTATTTTGTGTTTTCCCTTTTTGATCTGTTTTTTAACCCTTTGGTAAAACTTTCATTTGCGGTGAATTAGTGCAAGAACCTGGGAGATGTTTAAAACAATATAATAAAAAAGTCATTTTAAGATAGATGGGGAACAATGGAATTTTTTAGAAACCGATCCGGGCCGGTCCCTGAGTTCACTCCCCTCTCAATACAAAAACATACTTCGAAAAAAGTAAAAAAAAGGGCCCGGGGGGGGGGGGATGACACCTTTTTTATTTCTGACTTTAAATAATTTAATTACAAATTCTACTTTGTTATTTTTCTGCTTTTCGTTAAAAAAAATTGTTGTTTTTATTGAAGTCTATTTCTTCTGTTATTTGCTGTTATACAGAAAGTAGGGCCCAAGATTATTAACGGTAGGGGACTTATCGTGTATCTTAACTAATTCTTGATCAATTTTAATCCAGAAAAATTCCGTTTAAACAGGTGCAACTTTAAACGAAATTGTTTGGAAAGTTCGTAGAAGTATTACAATTTTTTTGGAACTGATTTCCCCAAGACTGTATTTCTGAAAAAATTTTGCAAAATTTTTATAGGATTTCCTTCCGTCTTTGTTTCATCTTGCGTAGCAGCAACAACAAAAAACTCTGAGGAATTTTTCTCAAAACAAAGGAATCTTTTTTTATAAATGTCTTTCATACAAAGGGGTTTCATTATTTAATTTGTCATTCAAAAGTTTCCCACAGAGTGAGAAAGGTATATTTCTCAGCAAAAAATGAAGCTTTTGAAATCTGAACGTAATTTATTGGATCGATCTGCCCAACTAAGAAAACAGTTTTATTTTTAAAATCAGTTCATTTCGTCACAAAATTTCAGAATTTTTGTGTTCTTCAGCAGCCATCAGTTTTTTTTTTCCCCCTTTATACAGCGACGTCGCCCGCCCCATGATTATCCCAAGAACTTTTACGAATTTTTTTTGGGCATATGATAGGCTATTTAATTTTTAAAATAGCCCCTCCTAATTTTCATTTTAAAAATCCTTTAAAAAGCCTCGATTTTTTATTCACATTTTTTTAAACATTCACCCCTTTTTGGTTTTTTGGGAAAGAAGGCCTATGTGTAGTTAATTCCTAGAAAGAGGATTTCCACAGACCAAGAAAGCACAGGAAGGGAAACGATTGTAATGCATCAAGGAATCGGGACAGGGTAATTTTTTATCACAGTTCACTCTCCTAAAGAACTTAATATTTCGGGAAATAAAATTGCAATACTCACAGCATCGCACTTAATCGAGTTTCTACTACGTGCTTGACACTTGACCCGTGACTGAGGTCAGAAAATCCCAACGATGAGTCAAGGAAGGGAAAAAAAGTGAACAAATCTCCCCCGTTAAAAAAAAAAAAAACTAACAGAATTTGCAGCAAAATAAGCTGCATAATACTCGCCAAATGCAGCGTTTGATTTGTACTTGTGACAAATTCTGCTTTTCTATTAAGTTCCCTTTATATGTATTTGAACGCCAGTGTGTTGACCAACCATCAAATCAGCATTTTTCATGTGCTTGTCCTCTACAGTTATGAATACTAATTTCGTCTTTTTTTCTAATTTTTCAAAATCATGTTAAATTTCTCGGCGGTTTTGCCTTTTGTTTAAATGAAATCAACAAATGATTCACTAACTTACTTTATATCCATCGATATAACATACGCAAAACTTGACTCTTTTGATCTAATTAAAATATCAGGAGGTTGTCGAATATCTTAAAAAAAACTTGCTTCTTTTACAGCTCGATAACTTTGATTCTTATTTTTCCCCAAAAATTTCTAAAAAACTTGTTCTGAATATTGGGTGACATATGGATTTAGCAAACTTTTTCCTAGTTGATTATTAGCCCTTTCACGTAACCTGGAATTTTTTTTTTTCACCAACAAAGAACAATTTACGAAAAATGTCCTTTGTTTCCCTTTTGATTCAGAGTCAGCACAGTCTCATAAAAAATTTCCTTCTCGATGATCCCGTGGGGCCCAAAATTTCGTTTCCTGGGAAAAATATCCGCAATCTTGAAAGTTTTTTTTTACCACTTTTTCACTTCTTTTTTTTAAAACTTTTTTTTCCCTTTTTTTTTTAAAATTGTTGCTCCAGTCGGTTTAATTTAAACCCCTTTCCTTGTGTAAAAGCCCGGGGGAAAACATGGCCTACGCTGGATTCAGCTAGAACTTCTAGGATATAATATTTTAAAAAATAAAATTTTGGTTTTTTTTGTTTTACTAGTTTTTTTACCGTCACGGTTTCCCCCAAAATTTTGAAAACATTTTTTAAATTTTTAAAACTAAACTTTTTGGTAAAAAATAAAATTTTTTTTTTTTCAAATATCTATGCGTTTTTCCTAGTTCTAGCTGTAAATAATTTTACCTTTTTAATTTTCACTTTTAATTTTTTAATAAAAGAAATATATATTATTGAAATTATTAATTATAAAATTTAAAAAAAATTTTAACTTCATAATTAGTAAGATAAATAAATAAGTTAAAAAAAAAAAAATTGGGGTTCATAGCAAAACCTCTATTTTTATTTTTATATGAAACGACGTATTTTACTTTAATTCAAAATATTAAATCACAAATTCTTTAAAAAAAAATCATTTCAATCACATATAATATATATTTATTATTATTTAAAATCAAAAGGGTTTAAAAATAGTTCTATATGTTATTCCAGGACACACTCTAAACAACGTACAAAGTTTCATTCGAACCGTTCAACAGTTTTGAGTAAAAAACCAAACACACAAAATTTCGCATTTATAATATTAGTAAGAAATAAGAATTTTAATGATAGGGGAAAACTAAGGCTTTGTTATGTATTTGAATTTTTTCTTTTAGTAGTAAATAAAAAATTGCATCGACATCTTGTGGGACCACCACGGACAATAAAAAAAGTTTGTTTTCGTTGCAGTTGAGCAAAAGTGCCGTCCGGGGCGGCCCCCCCCCCCCCCCCCCACGCCTCCTTAGCTCGATACGGTAACCCTTCAGTTTAATTGTGTTTTAAATTTATTTCCTAGCTCCAAAACAAATTACCTAATTCGAATTTTTTTAAATTGTCCCTTCAGGTTCGACGTATAATTAATAGTTTCCGGTGGACGTTTTTTAGAAATACACTTTGAACTGTTTGTATCTTTCATACACGCTTTGTTTTACTTCAAAATTTATGAAAAAAATCATTTTACATAACCTTGGATTTTCCATATTGGGCTTCTTTTTAATTACATAATACCTCT
>JBCFYV010003679.1:0-26912 GCA_039000515.1 Timema cristinae
CGGGATCTAAATCTACTTACATATTTTTGTCTACATCATCATTTATTATACAATATTCAAACAATATTTAAATTACGTAATTCATATCTAATCTAGCTGTCCTTATAATTCTACTATATAGTTTTTGTACTACTAGTTGGTCCGCACCAGGTATTTTACACCCCTGTACTCGCCACCACTGTCTCCCCTATCTACCACCTGGGGAGGTGCCCTATGGGAGATTTCGCTCCACTTACTTCCAACCTAAACCACCACCTGTATAGATCTTAAACTAACTTAACCTAAATATAAAGAAAATAAGAGAAAAGAAAGACTAAAACCTAAAGTAACATAATTTAAAAGTTATTTTCCTCTCGGGAGCTGCAGGATAGTAGTAAAAGCGTAGGTATGATCGATTTTCCTGCAATGGAGAGAGCAAGTATTGTAATTTTGGAGTGACGTATTTGTCGTCACCTCATGTGTATGGTGACGTTCCGCATTTTGACGTCACAGATTTGAATGAATTATTAAGTGCGAGGCACGTAATTAATTGTGTGTACGTGACATCATAAGATAATTAAGGTCGTATGATAGTATGACGTCACATTATATATTGGATTTGAATAATATTAAGTGACTGACAGATAATTAATTGTGCAGGAGTGTTTACAGTGACAGATAATTGTGGTTTAAGAACCGAGGTACATTATGTCAGTAGTACGTAATGACGTCATTTTTAATTATACACTAAAAAGTTATATGCTCGTACTACGAATATATAATTTAAATGAGAGGGAAATATTACTAGAAATGAAAAAATAAGTACAAGTATTTCCACATTTAACTATTATAAAAAAATATACATATTTCACAATTTATTATTGTTATCCATAAAAATACAAAGATCGTCATACAGTGACAGATAGTCAAAATATGGGATAGGATCGGATGGGTCTACAAACGATTTGGAGACGAGGGTATTGTCTATGAACATCGATACATTAGGGGGATTTAGATATTTTACATGGCGTGTGATATATTTTTCAAGATTGTACAGAGTTTTTAATTCGTCCGTAGACAGGTAGATCTGAATGTTTTTTTATCACTCAGACACAATTTCCACACGCCGAAAAGTTTTTCACCACAATGTTAAAGTCGTCCATGCTGGACTCGAAGTTTACACACGTCTGCACACAGTCGGACCAAAACGGCATTTCTTTGACGAGAAAGTTCCATTGCGGGACGCTGAGTATTAGACGATTAAAATTTGATGAAAACATCACATGAGTGTAAAAGTTGCGGTTAGGAAAGAGGCCCACCGCCACGTGTTTGTTCTGTTTGTCGTTTAGGTAGAAAGTCTTGGTTAGCAACGACGGTGATTCATCCTGCACCATATTACAGCTGCACGTCTTCATCGCTGTCTGCGTCTAGACTGATGACCTGTAATCAACAGTCGTCACAATTAAAGCTAGTATCGTGGTCGTCGTCGTCGTCGGTGATTGGACAAAATTTATACAATATCTTGGCGCTGTGAAATCTGACGAATCGTGCCAAAGCGTTTGCATCTTTTAACGCGCACGGGTGATGTCGTGACAAGGGGCGGTACACCCCCAACAATTAGAGTTGATCAAATCAACAAAAGGACATTTATAGTCCTCGCGTAGTGGAATGAATGTCCGACCTGTGAGATGGGACAAGAAATTTCCTTTTTGTTTATTATATGCGTAAGGCACGACGGCTTTATCTAAATTTTGTTTTAGAATTGGAACCAATTTGGAGTAGCACAAGCCGGTGGTTTTATTGAATTGATAGCACGAGGATTGTTTCTCGTCGATGAAAACTATGGCTAGCTCGGTGAGCACCCACTCCTTTTTCAAGTTTACGATAAATGAAAAATCAAAGATGGCCGACATGATGTTCATCTGTCAGATAATTGAATACAAATGATTAAATAAAACTCTAGTATACCATTTATATCTAATGCTGGAACACACGTCTGGGCACCGCTGCTAGTACACCTTGGACAGCGGCCAAAGCGACGTTTGAACAGCGTGACGGCCAGTCGGTTGTTCTTGCACAAGTCGGTGGTTGAGAACAGGTCTGTGAATCTCCTCAGGCTCCAGCCGGCGTCCTTGGCAACGGCAAACAGACAGCAATAGTGCCCGCACACACGGAGGCTATGGCTTGGAGTCGTTTGCGGTTGTACGTCCATCGTGTCGAGTGTTTATTTAAGAATCTAGTCATCGCTAAGCTCGGTCGTCTGGCATATGTATCAAAATACTCCCCAAATTCGGAAAAATATAGAACCACCCAATGAGAACCGGGTTTAGTGTGAGGGCCTAGATTGACCACAAATAAGGCGGGACGAGTGAAATTTTGAGGTAATTTGTCCAAAGGAAATGTCCCTTTATAGATTGAAATTTTGCCCCGCAGCAGCAGTGTGTCTATTTGATGAGAATTCATGGTGTTAATAATTAATTTTCACCTCCCTATTAGAATCTATCGACACCGTCCCCTCGTACTCAGAGTTAAACAAACAGGTTATGGCGGTGTCAAGGTCTGTCTTGAACTGTGACTCAAATCTCACATTCCCTCTGTCTGAAGGCTGGTGTGCGAGTCCTGTCCTGCGCTGTTGGGAGTTAAGTCGAAGGCCAACATAAAGTAACCTTTATTGAACGTGACTCGCGTGATTAAATGTCCGTTGTTTTGATGGTGTATGCCCAATCCCGAAAACAATGTGTCATAGGCGAGGGTGGACGTGCCGACGTTGTCAAAATTTATCAAAATGGGCAAATGTTTTTGGATTCCATTTACATACAGGACGAAACGATCAAGGTTTCTATGAATGAGTTGAAACGGATTTGTGTTCAAACTGCCCACAAACGCATCGTTTGACACCATTGTGAATAAAACCATTTTAGGGATAACCCCTTGAATAACATTGTTTAGGCTCACAGACTTGGATCCTTTGGGTACGGTCACAGACTTGACGTCCATCCGATTGAGGTGGTATTGGGCCGGCTTTCGTAACAGTGTCTTTTCTATAGCGAGTGAAATAGTTGGCGACACTTCCACGTATTTCACAAAGAGGGTGGCGTCTAAAATTCGCAACCATACGTCGGTATTTAAATTGTCCGCGTCTGTGAGCAGGTAAAACCTCTTTTGTTGCAAATTAATTTAACGCGCAACGACACATTTTTCAACAGCAAATGTGAAATATTAAAAATGTCGGCGTGTAAACGTCCCACCAAGTCTACCGGATGTTTTAACAAGTGTAATCTCATGGCGAAGCCTTTGTTCTCTATGGATGCAGCGAGTTCACCGTTAGCGGCAGGGTATCCAAAAACCACATACCATTAACTAGGTGGGTGTCGGAGGCGTCTCTACCGTAATTAGTTAAAGTCTATAAATAAGCCCTGTAGGCATGGTTGTCTGTCGAGGTTGTAATAGGTGTTTCGTTGAGAGAGATATTGATTTGACTGAATAAAGAATTTAACAAGTTGTTGACGCATCCGATTTTATTGTCGGCTGCGACCGGTGTCCCGTCCCCTTTCACCAGTTGAATACGAAGATATAATTTAATCGAAGAGAGGTCCCGAAAGTACTCGCCGTCTCCAGGGCAAAAAAAACTCTAACTGAGCGTCATTGTCCACGGAAGTGATGGGTTTGTATTCGACCACTTTATTATTTTTAATTACCGTTTTAATGCATTTTTCGTCGAAAAGATCGAGTTCTGTTTTTGAACACTCCATAATTAATCGAAAATATCTTTTTTAGCTCTCTTGTTCCCTCTTGCTCCGGCGCCCACCTTCGAATGAAGTCGTTTACGCTTTTTTACCCTTTTTAAGCCACGTCCCTCGACAGCCTGTGTGACGCGCTTTTTAACTATATCACCGACATTTTGGCCGGGTTCGCGTGTCGCTATGTCGGCCAAAATGTGTGAACCTGTTTGTAACGCTTGTTTTCCCATCGCTTTCGCCCCCCTCATAAACAACGGTTTGACAAATCGAAATAATCCACCCAAAAACGATCCGAGGCCACGGCCCCTCTGCATTTTATAACTGGCGTGATAGACGGGACCGATGTTTTCTCTCTCTCCCTCCATTGTTAAGACTAAGTCAAATTACTACCCCCCGTATCTATTTATCTAGTTTTTTCTCTCTAAAATGTAAAACCGCTACGGTGGGCACGGGACCCGATTGAAAATTCACTCGTTCGCCAAACTTTGTGTATAAGCCTATACTTATAGAGTCAAAATTACATTTCTCGACGGGAAAATAGAATATAGGAAAGAACACGTGATGTGCGGTGGCGGAGGGGAACTGTATGATTCTAATCCATCTTACATACGAATCGCCTAGCAACTGTGGTCCTATAATGACAGTGTACACAAAGACAGGCTCTGTTTTGATTAAACTAGAGACGGGCAGTTTACGATTGGGTCTCAAAAAGACCCCCTTAATATCCTCGCTCATAAAATCCCTCATATGTGTATTAACCGCATTAAGTGACATCTATGTTGGGTAGTCTGTTTCAAATGGTTGTAATTAAGTCTCCGATGCCCACAAAAGACGAACAGGAAATTATATTTTAAATTTTCTTCTCGACACCGTAAATGAAATTGTGTTTTTGAATCGTGTAGCTATGGGGGACTTGTCGGCGGTCCATGCACCTTTTGTTTTTTAATCTCAGTTAACATTGTTTGATCGCGAAGAATGTACCATTGAAATTCAGATATTAAAACCTCTAGATCTCCTTTATCACTTATCGAGCTCTTAATTTTATTATAAACCTCCTTAAAGGAGGTGAAATCTTGTTGAGGAAACGAAAGACGGCCCACTTGGGTCACCACGACGTTTGCCGTCAATTCTTTATCTTTTGATAAAATGTTATCTTCGAGACTTTCAAAACCCACGGGATAGGATAATTCAGCTAGTCCCACCTCCCACCGGTCGTGTTCTAGCCGTATGGACTGTGCCAATTTTGTAGTATAGTAAGAGAGTGTATTATTCTCGTAATATTCGGCGCTCGAATCCGACGGCAGTGCTACATAAAACTGACTCATATTTGTTTAATGTTAGACGCAGGCACCCAGCTGTTGAAAGAACTGTCGTATCCTTTCCACTTGACTAGATGATGTTGAATGCCTTTAATCCGCTTACTCTGTACTATTTTATCTATTTGAAAAATTGTTGGACGACGCACGCGAACAAGTTCGTAGTTATAAAAAGGTCCCTCAATGGGGCGCCCGTGGAGATCCTGTAAGGAATAGACCGGTTGGGGAAGTCTAGGAATTACTTTAACTATGCTAAATATTTCTCGTGTAGAATTAGCCTCGTATCCTTTGTCAAAAATAATTTTTTCTTTACTTATGCGACATGATCGCCTACCTTGAACAAAATTTTCCCTATTTTAATTTTAGCCCACCGCTTTCGCAGGCGCAATAGTATTTTAAGTACATGAATAGGCTTGACTGAAGCCAGAGCCATTCCTATAGTCGAATGAACACTAGCGTTTTAATTTTGAACTAGCTTGCCCAGCATATCGACGTAGTTGTGAGTGTTGAATGCGGTGAAATATTTCCACATTTTAGTTTTCAGCGTGCGATTGAAACGTTCCACGACGGCCCCCTTTATATCTGGATTATGCAAATGATAAAAATGAACGCCCGCTTGTTTCAAAAAGATTCTAAATTTAGAATTTAAAAATTCCCTACCCTTTTCCGACTGAATCGAAAGGGGGCGTCGTCCTTCCTTAAAAATCTGTTTTATAGCCACGGTGATGTCTGCGCCCGATTTTGTTTTAAGCGGTATAGACCACGCGTACATTGAAAATACATCAATAATGTTTAGAATATAGTTGATGCCCCTGTTGTCCTTTTTAAAAGCTCTCATATCTACTAGATCAATCTCCCACTTATCGTCGATATTGGTCACTCTGTACGGGTTACGTGGGAACCTTTTTCTTAAACTACGGTGAAGAGTGTACGCGTCCTGCCCGGTTAACCATTCGTCTACTTTTATTTTATCCAACCGACAGGCCTTTTTAAGTTTTGTGGCTGTCGAGAGGGCCGAAGGTCGTGGGAGATTGTAATATAATTTTTTTAACGTGGCGCTCATCTTAGTGTGTTCCAACGTGGTCTGGCGGGAAAAAGTTTAGAAATTACTGTTTTATATTTCAAACCTCTGCTGGACGTTATTTTCGCGTTAGGATCAAAGTTTTGTCGATGAGCGCTCGTGGCAATTAGTATGTCTTTATATTTTTTAAAATCACTCTCTGTAATTATATCTTTATTTACGTTTCTTTTGGTCAACAACTCCCAAAGTCCTTGCGTGCCTTTATAGTGTGTGTTACCCAGGTATATATCGTTATCGTCTACGGTGAAACTCGAATTGCCAATTTTAAAAGTCTCCCCCTCTTTTCTAATTCCAAATATAGGGTCAGTAGACACTCTCCGGTGGACGTAAGGTGATAAATATTCTCCTGCTATGCTGCCGAACAGGCGGGAGGAACCTGTTTCAATTTCATCAGATTCTGAACTAGGCAGGAAATACGACTCTCCTTTCACCCACCCACCCTCCTTCTCTGGCGAGTCTACAACACTAATAGGACTGGTTTGATATGTCGCCTCGTCTGAAATGAATCGAAGTGGAACCGCCGGCTGTCTCCTAGGTCGTTTTCTTTTTACTTTTCGTCGTGCAAGGTCGACCGGTCTACGTTTTAATACTGTGGGGCCCACGATGGGTATTTTAATTGGTTGTTTCGCTCTCTCCCTGTCTGTTAAATAACGCTGTTGATGTTTTCTAAAACTATCCAATCTTTGATAATCGTCAATTTTTTTTTTATTTCAGAATATTTTTCATCTGTACAAAGTCGGTGGTGGCGTTGTCATCGTGTTTATCGCGAAAAAGCTCGGGTGGTACGAGAAGCATCTGTTTAAGTTGTGACATATTATTATTTAACCAATGCCCCGACAAGGGCGGAAAGAATAGCAGGTAGAATGATGCTCAGGAAGCCGTCCGATTGAACGACTATATTTCTTTTTCTCTTCAGCGAAACACCGCTGCTAGCCAATTTCCGCATACAATTTTTATACTTTATTAATTTTCGCTTATCTCTTTTACTAATTTTAATATTATTGTTTAATGTGTTTAACGAACATTCGCCGAGGGTTGTTATAACATCCGGGTCGACGACTTTAAGAATAGCTTTGCGCAATTTAGGACTGGCCGTTTTCAACACCGACAGTACGTGTCTATTTTTCTTGACTAGTTTCATCTAGTAGTCTAGCGGGGACAAACACTTTGCAAATAGTGTCAAATATGTCCGTTTTGAAGCGCAGGCGTTCGTCCGCGTTCTGACTCAGATCAGAGAGTAAATACCCGTGAGGTGATTCGGTTGCTTTCCTATAGATTCTTTGTATTTTGGATGGATTATCCGGATAAACTTGTCTAGCTAGATAGTTTATCTGTGTTTGATCACGCGGGTTTTTAAACACAACAATGTATTTTGCGTTAAGCGAGATGTCACGAGACTTATTTCCCTGATGGAAAAGATTTTGTGTGATCAGAATAACCGATAGGTTTCTATGATGACTCCCCTTGGTAAAAAGTTCACTAACTTTGTTAGAATAAACCTCATCCATAAAATCGTCCAGCACGATGAGTTGAGCCCCGCCGCTCTTAAAATCAAAATTGTCCGGTACACCTTCGTGTAGTGTGACGTGGTGTTGACTTGAGGGAATAGAATTTCTCTCGCTGAAACACCATAGAATTCTATCAAATTTATCCACACTGCAACACATGTTTTAAATTTAACAGAAAATTCTTTACAAAAGTAGTTTTCCCGCAATTAGACGGTCCCGCTAATATCAGTGTGAAAGGGTGTACAAACACAGACATCGATGCGCACTCATCTGGTGTTGCTTTAAAACTAAAAAATAAAAATTACGATTTCAAATTTATAGTAGTGGCGGCGACAAACCAATCTCTAAGAAATTTTACGTTCGAAAGCGTACAAATTGAATTTAATTTTTTATATTTATGAACGAAACATTTATCATAATTTTGATGGATACTACCCTTCAGGGAGGGACACCCCAAGTCTATCATATCAATAACAAGTTGTTTTTTATCCACAATTTCCATTAAAAAAATACTTTTCCTCCCCCTTTACATAAATTATAGTAGAGGCGAGAGTGACCATTTTTAAAATTATATTAAATTGATCGGCGTTCATATCACCGTCGTCCCATTGAAGACCGTGATGATTATATGTAAGCCAATCACATTGTTTTTTAATATGCCAAGGTAATTTTGAAAAGGAATATGGCGACTTAAATGTATAGTGATGTACATCACTTCCAATAATATATATATTATACTACATTCTTTTATTATAAACTTATTGCATTCATCTTTAAACCCCAGAAAATCCACAATTACATTGGTCATGTTGTCGATGTTGAACCAAAACTGTAAAGGAAAAAAACCAATTAACAGTCACTGTGTGCGGAGACCAGTGTAAAAAAACAACCAATTAACAGTCAATGACCAGAGACCAATGTAAAAAAAACCAGTCACGTACATAAATATCACGGCTCGTCTACGACGATGTCAGACATTGTTGACATTTTTTCTTTATAGACGGCGGTCCATCAATTTGTGTTATCCCCCTATTATAATGTTCCAAACAATATTTATAATCTTTCAATTCGTGCTGCGTAGAGGGAGAGAGTAAGTTCCAAGCGCGATTTATATCTCTACACGCGTATGTTTTAATAAATTATATAGGTATATTATTCAACTCCGCTGCAGACATCAGACACAAATCCTGCTTCTTTGAGTACGCGAGGATGGACGCGTTGATTTGATCCATTATACTAAATTACAATTACGGGTGACACGAACTTTTATAGGGATGTCACTCGATCCAAATCCTCCCTCCCCCCTCTGAGTGTTTGATAGCGAATCAGTGTGTTCAACTCTAGGGTAATCAATTTTCACGCATACTAGTTGAGCAATTTTATCACCCCTTTTAATTCTGAAAACAGTGTCGCCGTGATTAATGAGTAATACGCAAATATGACCACGATAGTCTTCGTCTATAACTCCGGCCAAAACATCTATCCCGTGGTGAAGAGCCAGACTAGATCGCGGAGATATTCTACCGTACGTTCCTGCCGGTAATATAATAGAAATATTTATCTTAACTAAACGCCTGCACGAGGGCTGTATACTGCAGTTGTAGGGACTTTTCAAGTCTAGACCTACAGAATGGGTTGTGGCTCTAACCGGGGAAATGGCGTTTCTATTTATCTTTTTGTACTTTAGTACAGATGACACTAGAATCAGAGAGAGAGAGAAGAAAAATGTCAATATATATTTGATCAAACACCTGATAGTTTTCTATACCAGCAGCCGGGGTTCGGTCCCGGAATCAACTATAGCCGTAGGGTACGGACGTGTTGTTATTTAATCTCCTACGTTTAGTGAACACAATACTATAATTTTTTCTCTCCAACTGGGAGACGACGATGGCGCCTCTTTTTCTTTTAATTTTTGGGGGGTAAGTCACGTGTACGGGTCCATGTCTTTCAAAATCATGCCTTTAATAGTCGTAAAGTTTATAAACTTTGTGTTTTCATAGTTTAGTGTTATACCTCTGACTTTGGTGGTGGACCTGTATTCGTTCGTCTTTGGGACAAACACATTGTAAGAATAATTTTTCGGTCCACCGGAAACAAATTCTGTAATGTACGCGCTCTCAAAGTAGGTGGTCAGCTCATTTTTCATGTCACCCAACTTGTCGCCTGTCGGTATCGTGTACGTGTCTGTCGGTCTTATCACACTGATAATAGAGTCCGTGTCACAGTAAAGACAAGAACCGCCCAAGTGCCTGAGATATGAATACAATTTCATACGGGCACCGGTGGTCACGTACGCGGCTATAGGCACATTGACCGTGTTAAGAGGGAGGGCGGCCTTGTCACGGTATGTCCACGAGACGCAAGCAACCTCGTCATTGGGGAAAATAATGTTGCGAACCTCTGTGCCGGGGGTGGTGAGTAGGGAGAAAAAGTATTTTGGGTTGTTAACAATGGTGGTCTGTGTCTTGTTCTCGTTCAATGCAAATCGTCCCCAGAAAGAGTTTAAACACAATTTGGCGAGTGCGCGCTTTCCTGGATTTTTAACAATTTCGTTTTTATCCAGCACTATTCCCTCTGTTTTGTAATACTCGCTAACGTATTTGTCTTTGTCCTCGTCTGTTTTCACCCATCCAGGGTATCCAGACGCCTCTTGTTTGATCTTGTGGAACTTGTTAATATACTCTACAAAAAGTCCCCCTTTTCTGGTCTGAGGATCGAACTGGGTAATTTTATATTCCCAAAATTCGTGTACTCTAACCATCTTGTAGCCCATTTCTAGCGCTAGTCGAACCTCGTCCACTATCCATGTGCCTGTAATAGTCCTGTCCTAGTTGGTGTGTAAACAATCCCCTTGGTTCATCTCGTTTGCACAAGAGGAGCATAAACAAAACATTAATTTTGATTGTGTCTTGTAAGGCAGTACGGGGTGATACAAATTTCTAGGAGGTAGAACAGTGCATTTAATTAGACCCTCTCAGTCTACAACGTCAGCCGGGCAATCGTCGGCGACAAAAATATTTATAGGGTGGCCTACAGGAAATTTAAAATATTTGCATACCCAAGGATATAAACTGCAGACATCAAGATATCCTATTTTCTCGTCGGGGTTAGTCTTGTAGTGTAATGTCATAGATTCACACCGTCCACCGTACAGTGCGTCACGTGGATTGAGCAGAGCAGTTTGAATCATAGGGTGATTCTTTAGCTCTAGATCTAGTTTGTGTCTTCAGTCAGTATTTTGTCAAAGTCACACTCTTTCTTAGTTGTAACAGTGTATCCTGCGGCTCTAAATGCTCGATCTCTCAACAGAGTGCACTCGTATCGTTCGGTGAGAGTCTCTTTCGTCCCTGTTATAGTCACGTCACGGTTCGAAAGACATGTACATCCGTGGAAGAAACAACCATCCAACTCAAAAATCTCTTTTGTTGCGTCACAGTAGCCGTCCACTTTCCTGCCCAAAATTTCTATCTCACGCCCGTTGAAGGCGTGCTGTATGTGAATACCGCGGCGGGTTTTCTCCAGATAGACTAACCATTTTATGGCTTTCACAGACTGTCTGTCACCGCACCTGTAATCCCCCTTTGGCAGGATGGCTATCGTATCGGGGGCTAGGAACAGTTTTCTAAATAATCGATTGGACGCCGACGAAATTGTAATAGATTCCCTAAAAACGTCTGTCGCACCTATATTTAGAAATAAATGATGAAATGTACGGCAACCCTTTCGTTATACATTTACGTTATCCACACAATAGGCCTCCAGCTCTGACTTATTATTAAATATATACCCCTGGCGCATTTTCTCAGCGTGCCACACCATAAAGTCATTTCGCTCATCCGGTTTCATATAATTTGCACCAAACATTTCGGGACCGGGCATCTCACCGATATAATTTAAATTCTTTTATGTATTAAACAGATAGGGGTAGTGTCCTTTTTTACAGTCTAGTCCAAACGCTTTCGGGATCTGTCTCAGTGGCATAGGTTGGAAACATAGGCTGTCCTTAAATTGTATGTGGTCCATTGTCATGCAGAGTATTTTAGTTCCATCCGCGATGATTTTATGGGTGCAGTTTAGTGATAGAAATATATTCAGGATAAATATAGCGTCAAAGCCTTTAACATTATGCCCAAGACAAACAATTTTATTGGCAAACGGCCTCGGTTGTCTTAGGAAATCGATGAAGCCGTCTACCGGATTATCCCAAAAGGAATGAGATCGTTTCCCGCATTGGTTACAATCCTCGTCCATATTATCGTTAAATTCACAATTTACACAATAGTGTTGTACGTGAAGAAAATTCGGCTCGTGTACAAAACAATCATTGCTTATAGCGCGATCTTGCCTAGTCTCTAAATCATAAAATACCATTAGGTATTATCATCAAGCTGCTTCCGACTCAACACCAGCATATAACAACGTTGCGGGTTTTCTTTGTTCTGTTTGCACGTTGCGCAGTATGATTTAAAACATTCGTGATTTCTCCCCTTTGTTTTATCACAGGTAATACACACCTGTGTTAAATCACAAACTGTTTTCTTACCGTCAATTTTATTCTATTTATGACTAGTGAAACAAGCGGCAGACCTAAATATTCTGTTACATTCATTACAAAAAAAAAATTCACTTTAATACAAACACGGAGGTATGGACTTACATTTGGGGCAAGTACTCTTACATGAATGTCTTGCACCTCTTTCAAAGCCGGTATTACATCCGTCGCAAAAATACCGAACGGAAAAAGCAGCCGCCATATTGATTATTACGTTAAAGTGATGCGTGACGTTATCGTACAGTAAGTTCGTCACCAAAATAACGTTGAAATTTATCGAGATTTTCGCGCCCCCCCCTCCCCCGGATAAATCTATCCGCGTTTTTGCGAGAAGATCATCTACAACATTTTTTATTTTATCCCCCTTAGTATAAGATTTATAATTAATATCATTTGTAATTTTGGCTATCGCTATTACTATAGCGTGCGCCAAACAATTTGTCAATGATTTAACAACGACAATGCTCCTTTTATGATGACTCAGATAATCGTTTGGAAGGCACCTTCTTTTTAATGCTCTCTTTCCGTTGCCCATAATCATTTTGATATGATTCACTTTAATCATCAATACATCGGCTATACCAAATCTGGCGTTACTCTGATTAACTTTTGTTAATGTATTCATAATACTGTTTACATCAATTTGGTCACATCTACGGTACGAAACCCCGACCGGTTTATCGAGATTATTCTCCGTGTTCGTGACAGTGAGTCCAATTAAATCGTAAGGTGCCGTACCTCTAAGCAAGTATGCTAATAGACTAGAGAAACACGTCTTTAGATAATGCAGTGGACTCACGTTCGTAATCAAAGGCTTGAATCGAACTAAAATATCCCTGCCTAAGGTTTGACCGAGTATAAGATCGTCCTGTCTCCCTTATTATGGTAAATGAGTCATTAGTGTTTGTACCCTCCACATAATCAAAAATGTTTTCACGTTGTCTGTAATGTCTGAAGTTGAGGATCTGGCATTGTCGCTAGATTCGTTAGCTATAAATGTTTGTTAGTTGTACACTAAAAAAAGAAAAAAGGAAACTAATTGTTAGTTTAAATAATAAATTTGGAAAATAGAAACGCATAAAAAATATTTAAAATAAAAACAAATAAGTATAGAAAAATATAAAATATTAGTTTAACTAATAAATTGAACACTAGAGAAATATAGTAAAATTATGCTTACTTTTACCAGAGCTTGGTGGTTTTTTTTACGTGACAACTTCTTTTCAGCCGACAAGATGTCAATGAAATGATAACTTGTTATAGTTAAATTCTCCTTTTATAGGCCTCCAGCTCAATGTTTTTTTTCTGAACACACCTTTCAAAATCATGTGTGTATGTTGATTTCCACACCACACCTTTCACCAGCGAGCTAAATATCTAATTAAAAAGATACGTGCCTGGCCTTGACCTCGCTTCTCTACGACTAGCTGGTAGTAAGTTGAATACTTAATAGAAATCAATCACATTCAATTAATTAGATTATATTTTCAAAAAGTATTTTAAGTTTCATTCAATTAATTAGATTATATTTTCAAGATCCTTTAGAATTTAAAAAAATGGACCCAACACAGTCTATTGTAAGACAGGATATAGTTAGGAAATATGAAAATGTACATCATAATAACATATAAATCAAACAAAAATTGTATATTTTATTTTATAATCAATAAACCAAATACATTAATTTATATATATATATATATATATAGGTTCTATATTATTAGCCCTGGAACAATTGTAAGACAGGATGTAGTTAGGAATTATGAAAATATACATCCAAATAATATTTAAATCAAACAAACATTGTAAATTTTATATTTTATTTTATAATCAATAAACCAAAATACAATATATATATATATAGGTTCTATATTATTACCCCAAAATCTTTTAAATATCCACCTCGATTTCGTTATCCCTATCTTCTTTAATGTATTTTTGTTTTTTTCAAAGCCTACTCTGCATGAAGGAACTCGCAAGAAACTCCCAGAAACAAAGTCATATCAGGTTCTTTCAAACTGTGGACAGTAATTTCCATTTCTTCTTATGAAACAATTTTCTGCACAGATGTGGTATCTCGTTGTAACACTATTTGCATATGTTCGCGGTGTCCTTCCAAAATAATTGAATTTGTAAAATAACTGGTTTGTTCTAGGTATATTTATAATGCTTTTTCTTCTATGTATTTTTAATTACTAACAAACAACAGGGGTTTGATAATTTATGCGGAAAGTCAAAGCATAATCAGTAAATCAATAAACCAAAATACAATAATATATATAATATATATATAATATATAATATATATATAGTTCATATATTATTACCCCAAAATCTTTTAAACATCCTCCTATAATTGAATTTGTAAAATAACTGGTTTGTTCTAAGTATATTTCTACTGATTTTTCTTCTATGTATTCTTTAATTACTAACAAACAACCTGGGTTTGATAATTTATGCGGAAAGTCAAAGCATAATTAGTAAACAATAAAACAAAATACAATATATATATATATGTTCTATATTATTACCCCAAAATCTTTTAAACAATCCTCCTATAATTGAATTTGTAAAATAACTGGTTTGTTCTAGGTATATTTATACTGCTTTTTCTTCTATGTATTCTTTAATTACTAACAAACAACCTGGGTTTGATAATTTATGCGGAAAGTCAAAGCATAATCAGTAAATCAATAAAACAAAATACAATATATATATATAGGTTCTATTATACCCAAAATCTTTTAAACATCCTCCTCGATTTCGTTACTCCAATTTTCTTTAATGTCTTTTTGTTTTTTCAAAGCCGACTCTACATGAAGAAACTCCCAAGAAACATAGTCGCAACAGGTTCTTCCAAACTGATGGACAGTAATTTCCATTTCTTCTTACGAAACAATTTTCTGCACAGATGTGGTATCTCGTTGTAACATTATTTGCATATTGTTCGCGGTGTCCTTCCAAAATAATTGAATTTGTAAAATAACTGGTTTGTTCTAGGTATATTTCTATTGCTTTTTCTTCTATGTATTCTTTAATTACCTACAAACAACCCGGGTTTGATAATTTATGCGGAAAGTCAAAGCATTCGCATGTTGCTAAATCAGTTAAATAATTTGACACTTTATATACACGTTCATAATTACGTCCTGCAGAACTATCTACGACTGATGAACACGCCATGTTGAAGATTATACATCTATCATCTAATATGTACGCCTTTTATAGTACACCATCTCAATGTGTTTTCTTGAACAGACCTTCATCTTAAGAATGTGTGTTGATTTCAACTGTAGTTGGCCTTTCAGCAGCGACATGAATATCTAATTAGAAATATACGTGATCAGCCTTGGCCGCTATAATCTCGTCTCGATGGTTAGATGGTTGAATACTTTTTGTGACCTGAATATCTAATTAGAATATACGTGATCGTACTTGGTCTCGCTTCTCTATGACTAGCTGGTAGTGAGTTGAATATATAATTAGAAATATAGATAGTTGATTATGTTCACCTTGAGAGCTAGACATCGTACGTTATGTTTTTAAGACGTTAAAATTATTAAAATTGAATCAGTTAAAGACTTGTGTTTAAACAGCCACCTGCATTAGACTTCGATCTAGCCGACTCTTCTGAGACTAACCTACAAGCTAGGCGGGGTGATCTGAGTGCAGATAAAACTACAGCAGATTAAATCAAGGTAATTTATAATTTCTTTATTTATTTTTTAAAAAGTTTCTGTCTTATTATTATTTCTATAATATATTTGTTTGAATTTTTTCAAGATATGGACAAGTTTATAAATGACTTCAACTCAGCCAAGACCGACGACATTCAATATATTTCTCTAAGAAGTTTAAAGGAGAATACAATATTGATATTATATCTTTTAATGAAAGAGACACCAAGTTTGATAGATCTATTTATGTAAAAGCCTATTTACAAGATAACATCGTAGGCTTCTTCCTACCTAAGAAATTTTTCAACATTTGTACAAAAGAGCATATTGACCTTGTAAATGGATCAAAGTCTGTATTAATTTATGAAGGAATAGGGGTTGACAGTTCTATCAAGCTTAGGATTGTAAAGAATCATGTTAATAGTTTTAATATTTGGTAATACTGGTTAAAAATTAAAATAAAAGGAACTACTAAACACTATTTATAATTAATCTTTGGTAATAATGGTTAAAAATTGAAATAAAAGTAACTACTAAACACTTTTTATAATTATACTATGTAACAAATATATATTCATAATTGACAATATAACAATTATATTGTAAGTGAAATCTGTATATGTTTTTAATATAATTAAAATGTGAAAAACTTGTATTTTATTTTTTCATTTCTAGTAATATTTATAGACAATACCGTCGCCTCCAAATCGTTTGTAGATCCATCCGATCCTATCCCATATTTTGATGATCTTTGTATTTTTTTATGGATAACAATAATAAATTGTGAAATATGTATATATTTTTTATTATAATTAAATGTGATAAAAAATTGTATTTATTTTTTCATTTCTAGTAATATTTCCCTCTCATTTTAAATTATATATTCTTAGTAAGAGCATATAACTTTTTTAAATATGACGTCATTACGTCCTACTGACATAATGTACCTCGGTTCTTAAACCACAATTATCTGTCACTGTAAACACTCCTGCACAATTAATTATCTGTCAGTCACTTAATATTATTCAAATCCAATATATAATGTGACGTCATACTATCATACGACCTTAATTATCTTATGATGTCACGTACACACAATAAATTACGTGCCTCGCACTTAATAATTCATTCAAATTTGTGACGTCAAAATGCGGAACGTCACCATACACATGAGGTGACGACAAATACGTCACTCCAAAATTACAATACTTGCTCTCTCCATTGCAGGAAAATCGATCATACCTACACTTTTACTACTCAGGATATTATGACTTTATTCCCGGTTGCATCTTCTGAACTGAAAGCACCCGTCTGAGCAACCGGTTTACGGACTAGATACCCAACAGTTCCACTCCAGCAACAACACTTGTTTTCAAGTGGGCCAGACTATGCGAGTGAGGGTTTAGTTTTTCCATCTTAGATGACATCACTCCAATAATAGACTTCCCATCTGGTATTCTGGCACTCCCCGGTTCTTCAACAGTTTACGCTATTGGAATCCAGAGGGTGCCTTCCCTCAGCTGGGCTTCTGATAACCAGGAGAGCTCTTATTCTGCTCTACCCTACCAGCCAAAAACTTATTAGCCTTGTAAGTCTAATGGTCTCTTTACTGGTTTTGGATCATGCCATCTACGTCCGATGTCAAGTCCCTACTTCAGCACCATCTCTCTCGTCATCAGTCCTGTCCATTTTTCTGTCATTTGCTTCATTTTCTCGTCTGTTTCGTCTCCTATTTTTCATGTCTCCCTTTTTGAAACGTCGTCCGCAATTACTTCTAGGAAACTCCCCCGATCCAAGTCACACAATATGATGTAAATATCACCAGCTTGCAACGAGACATGCATCATCTCCCTGTCCTCAGCCGAAAATATGCAGCCTAGATTAACGTGTTCCGGAGTCGAATCCCTTCCCCAATCACATAGTCCTGTGTCAATGTTTGATCCTCATAAGGCCTCTGATAACTGATACTGCCATGCCAGTGCGTGTCGGTCTTAGATCACTTTTATGCGGGATCATAATTATTTGTCATTACTCAAAGAGTCCGTGAAACGAAAAAATATCTTTCTTTTTATTTACAAGTTTATCATATCTATCCACCAGTGAGAGGGAGGCTCTGCCACCCTTAATATCCACGTCTATCAGACATATCAATTATGCATCTTGAAAGGGGTCGATCCTCTATGACTCCATTGAGTCCCATTAACCTTCCTTCCCTAGACATATTTGGAAGGGTCTTACTTTCGGCGGCTGGCCTACTTGTCATTGAGATGAGACTATACTACTTAAGCATTTCTCCTGTTGCTACGAAACTTGATACACTAAAGTCTCCCTCTGTTCCTTAACTATAAATAAACCTTTAACAATATGTATGCTCCAAAATTAAATATAATGGTTCTCATAAGTGAAGATAATAGCCCCTTATGGTGGGGAATGGATACAACCTCTCGCCCTTACGTATATTCTATGTACTAAATCATTATTCTAGAAGAATAATAACTTAGGAGAAGAAAATTATTTATTTTAAATAATATGTATTTAAAAATACTTTACAAAATTCCTTCTATCATTACAAGAAATATGGGAAGAATCTAAGAAGACCTATTTGACATACGCCTTACCTCTAGTACGCATTATTACTATCTAAACAAAGTATACCACTGAAAGTGATGTTTTTCTCAGCTCCTAAAAGTAAACTCTTCCCAGAATAGGTTACTTCTTCATATCTTGAACATAGAACATTCTGTGATTCTTCTAGACAACTTTATGTATCTTGGACAATTCCACTTATCAGTGTGCTCTATCTCCCTTAGCTCATACATATGATATCACCAAATTTAAGCTTGGTCATTGCAGGGTCGACCATTCTGGAGGATATATAAACTTCACGTTGAAGATTTTCATCCTTATCGTCAATACGTCTCGTATTAATAGTCGAGTGTACCATCCGATTATACTCATTAAGTAATATATTATTATTATTTTGCTATACCTTCTGTAATTTATTTAATTTTGGTCTTGGTCCCTTTTAAATTCACTTTTCGTTCTAAAGACTAAGCCACAGTAAAATTATTTTTAAAAAAAGTCACTTGAATCAAAAGTCATTGTGTGTGTCTACAGCTTCTCTTATTTTTACTTTTTCACTATCTTACAGGTAGAGACAGTATTGTGATCGTAAAAAAAAAATCAAACTCGAAATTTTGATGAAGCTTGACGTTTCATGCATGACCCCCCCGAATCCGAAAAAGTGGTACGGTACTACGCACGGACTTTCTCGCTCTATTGATTAAAAATGGAGACATTTACTCAAAGCTCGTAATATATGTGAAAAGAAATAATATACACTAGCGAACCCAAGAATAAATTGCACTATACTTATGTAAAACATTTTTTGAGTCCCGGTTTTAAATTTTATAATTTTATTTTTAAAGGATTAATGTCCTCATTTGTATGTTAGGACCGATAGTAAAGATCAATATTGGGTCCACAAGAGTGAGCACTTTGTATTAAAATTTTGACTTCCGTTAAAATTTTCGACATTTTTAAGGTGTTGAACATCTTCAAGTCATCGCATTACTATTAAATTCCTCATTTATAAGTTTTTACCAATAAAAAATGTAAATATTGACTATTGATACTAAAATGGAGATAGGTCATTGTTGTACAAACATTTCTCCTAAGAGATTAAAAGAAAAGCAACATAAACTTTTAGAGCTTACTTATATTTTACTACTCTATGACATTGGAGAATTATTGCTTCAAATCTTAAGGTGGACGTGAGTTTAGGGCAGTATTTTTGCAGTTTTTATAGTACAAACATTTTTTGGCCAAAATAAATAAAATATTTCTTCTATATAATCATAGAGTTTAGTTTTCTGCACATGCTAATCTCAACAGTTGTTTTGAGATTAGCATGTGCAGAAAACTAAACTCTATGATTCTATAGAAGAAATATTTGATTTATTTTGGCCAAAAAATGTTTGTACTATAAAAACTGCAAAATTAATGCACTAAACTCGCGCTCACTAGCACTCCACCTTAAGTATTATCTTTTTACAACTAAAGCTCACAAGATTGTATTAATATAGTTGCCAATATATCAGAAGCCTGATGAGGCCCACGGGCCGTAGTTTGGGTATCCCTGATGCAGAGTGTTGAATTTGGTATGCAAGTATAAGTAATACTTCAGATATTCAATTAGGTTTTAAAATACGAAATTTCAAAGATGGAGTATGTACAACCCCAACGGTTAGTAAGAATTGGTGCTAAAATTTGTAAATATTTATATTTTTAAATGAGTGTTTGTGATATGGGATTAAGGGGTTACAAAATTTCCAAAAGCTTTATGAAAGAAAACTACTTCTCACTGTGTTAAAATATTCAAAAGTGTAGGCAGGTATATGCTATACCTCAAACACTATTTAAAAAACCTATTTCAAAATGAAAACTAGAAATGGGAAGGGGGACTTTCCCGCTAAAAATATACAAAGTTACTATAGTAGAACTTCTCTCATATGGTAGAAAATTGAAATATGGCAGGTAGTTATAGGGACCAATATATATCTATAAAATGTATTTTTTTCTCTTGAACTGTTTGTTGATCTTTAATGTGATTTTATCTTCTTCTTTTTTTAAAGTGACAGTGTATAGTACATCGTTTTACTTCTTCTTAAGATCAGTTTTAGGCAAATAATTTAAGATTATATCCCTATTTTACAGTCTCCTTTAGTTAGCTCGCCTGTTTTTCACGTTAGGTCACATAATTTAAACCAATAAAGTTTCAACATCTAGAAATAATTTAAGATTTTGTTGTTATTTACTTTGGTAAATTTTATATTTTGAAAAAGAGCAAAGCTACTTTCGGATTTCCTGTGCGAAGAATGGGCACATCGGTTGGTTAATGTATTGTTAAAAAAAATTGTTACGTATAGTCTTATTTTACAACTATTAATATATATACATATTATTTTACTTTACTTTAACCATACAAACCTAGCTTGATAAAAAATTATTGTGATCTTGAATATTTTTGCAATAGTTGGGACGCTGCTTTGCTCGCGAGAAGTATTCAGCAGGACCGAGCTCATTGTCCAAAGTTTGTTGGTGAGGAGGAAGAAGGAGTTTTCAATCCCATAATCATAAACATTAGACCAGATTCTTAGAACTTCTCTAGCTTGACCTACTGTTTACAAGCAGCGGGTCCTGGGCTTCATAAGCTGGAAGAAGAATTACTAAGTCCATAAAGTCATGAATATGTGGCGCAGAACTACCATACACAGAGAATACCCATTGATCTCACTACTATCTCACCTTACAATAATGTGGGCATCATGTAAATAGTGTAAAGATCTGATTATTTTCAAACAATCTCATGCTATATTATAGGAGACTCAACCTGCGGTCAGCGAGCATTGTATTTGGTTGGCATGACAGGAATGCCTATTTATAATGTCAACAACAATTGTTCAACTGGGTCTACAGCACTGTTTTTAGCCAAGCAAATCATAGAGTCGGGTAATGCAGAGTGTGTACTGGCCCTAGGCTTTGAAAAAATGGAACGTGGCTCACTATCACCCAAGGTTAGTTATTTTCATTTTCATTAATAATGAAGGAAATTATTTCAATTAGTTGGTTACACATTCAGCTGAGTATATGGGGGGGGCATATGGTAACTGCGCTCTGATTGGCTGAATTTGGTCACGTGATTACGCCCCTCACTCTCTGATTGGTTGTTGGTTTCTTGCCTCTCCTCCTGACCCCCTCCCTTACCCCTCCTCCTGACCACCATTCCAAACATGTTGGTACTTGTATTTTCTTGTTTTATATGTTCACATTTTTTCCCGGTAACGTAATCATTGCGTGTTATGTCGCAACGCTCCCCCCTGGGTTTTCCTTGGTGCTCATACCTGGCGCCGGTTTGGCGGCTAGACAAGATAGGAATAGATCGTGACCTTGAATGATGTCGCAACCTTCCTCGGCAGTGGGTTTGCCCTGATGACGTCAACGCACTTTCGCAATCCTTATGACTCATACCTGGCGCCAGTTTGGCGGCTGGACAAGACGAGTCGAGACAGGAATATATCTTGACCTTGAAACTGTGAGTTAGTAAATGAGGTTATTGACCCTGAGAATATAACCCCCCCCCGGCTATGGGTGTTTCCCGATGACTTTATCGAATTCTCGCAATCCTGGTGCTTCATACCTGGCGCCAGTTTGGCGGTTCGACAAGACGAGTTGAGACAGTAATGGATCGTGACCTTGAAACCATGAGCAAAGTCATTACCCCTGGCAAACCTCCCCGGCAATAGGTTTTCCCTATGACGCCATCACACTGTCGCAACCCTGATTACTAATACCTGGCGCTAGTTTGGTGGCTAGACAAGAATAGATCTTGGCCTTGAAACCGTGAGCTAGTACATGAGGTCATTCAACCTGGCACCCCTTCTCGGGCAATGGGTTTTCCCGATGACGTCATCTCACTGTCGCAATCCTGATGATTCATACCTGCTGCCAGTTTGGCGGCTTGACAAAACGAGTCTAGACAGGAATAGATCACGACCTTAAATTATGTCGCAACATGCCCCTTCTATGTCGCAATGGGTTTTCTCTTATGACTGGCGCCATTTTAGAGAATCGACAAGACGAGTCGAGACATGAGTATATCGTGACCTTGAAACTGTGAACTAGTACAATAGGTCATTGACCCTGTTCATATTTGGTGACAGTTTGAAGGCTTGAAGAGTCGAAGCTCATATTTACATGTAAGGTAGACAGAAAGATTTTGAGTGAAAAAAACACGATATTAAAAAACATATATTTATTAAACAATAAAGGTTTCACAGACATCATACATAATATTTACTATACACTTTTACAGAATGCCGCATATATTTGTTCATACGTTTTTCTAGAGTGTCTCTTAGAAGCGTTAGTAAAATTGTTTTTAGCTCACAATCCAGCATGTAATAGTCCAAACCGACAACTTGCCATGTATAGTAGGTAGCACTTATAAGGCCCAGGTTTTTGATGAGCGTTTCCACAGTAGGCTGTTTGAGATCGATGAGATCCACTGATTCTGTTAGCGTGTTGCATACATCCACGGCGAGTGTGTCAATCAAATCGTTGCAATAGCGTGCGATAGGTGTCGAACATAGGTCCCGTCAGTTGACGGCGACGTTGATGAGGTCCCACACGACACAAATACGTGCCCAGCTAGGTGCTAGATAGGCAACCCGTTTGAATACGGCGTCTTGCTTCTCGCTGATTACAACCATACGGTCACCGCACATGTGTCTCAGAAAGATTTCATGATTAGTCAGACTAATCTTCTGAGGAGGTTGCGTGTTGCTGAAAAACTTTGATATGACCGACTTGTAGCTGCCCAGTTCTTGCCACTTTTTACGGATGAACACCACACAGTTCCCTCCGCATTTTTCTAGCTGGACATAGGGCGTAAAGTTGTTCTTGACACTCATGCCAACGATGACTTGCTTGGCATCGACTTGGTCCAGTGGGAACAAACTGTTGAAAATACTGGCATGGCAAGCGGCTTCACCGGCTTTCCTTTGCAGGAGCAAACGTCTTGACCTTCCATGATGTTTGTTCGCTTCGACGACTGTCACGGTTATGATCGACACGCCACCGGGACGACCCTTTTATAGGCACACGCTGATTGAACGCAACCTCATGAGGGGTGGCAGGACCCTACAGTTTTGAAAAATGTGTTGTAATATCTCACCACCTTAGCGTCGTTGCCTGTATGATTGGCGGGTGAGAATAGGCTTAGAAAAGTCTTCATTAGAATGGGCGCGATAGAGAAGGTACATGAGACAGTAATGGCTGCAAACGTCTGAGGCGGTGCTTTGAATTAATAGCGTGCTATGGAACGTGCGGGAAGTGTTATTGAGTATAAATGCAGGATGTGACTTTATAACGGGGGTGAAAACCATAAATGTCAAAATATTCTTCCACGCCGTTCTTGTCAATAAAGATGGCGAGCCAATGCGTCCCAGGCTTGGTGTGTAGATCGGTGTTGATGACTAGAGCGGCAGGTCGAGTTATTATTGCGGGTTTGATCATCAGGAAAAACACCCGACCGTACAGAACGGAACCATGGGTTTGTTTTCAGCGCACGTCTTATGGTGTGCGTGTCCATCTTCAATAATTCAATCTCAAAGTCCCCAAACGATGGAGGCCGATCAGAAATTCCATACAGAACTAAGTGACATGCACATGGTGCGGCCCAATTTAAGTGTTTTCAAAGATGAACAACCTCTGTCGTACAGATCTACGATGGGTGTAGACGTGTATATGACAAGAAATTTTTTCTTTTCTGTCCCTTGACTTAGACGGTTTCTGCACGCATTGTGGCACGGAAGATGAGGGATTCGAGCACATCACCGCTATCCCAGAGAATACTGTGCAGATTGTTGACTATATAATCGGCTTTCTTTCTGGCATCGCTGGAAAGTTCCTCGATAGCGTATGGGGGTTTTAACACCAAATGTTGAAGTAATGTACCGCATAAAGATAAAATACTCAGTTCCTTGACGATAAACTTTTTGCCGTCGTCTATGAAGCTCTGGAAATCCACAATGACGTCCATGGTTTAAATGACGAGTGTAAGCTGCGGGAAGCCGTTTATATTAACTCCTATAATCGGTCACGACGTTTCTGTCCTTGTTAATGTCATGTGGGCACAAATATTAGGTTTGAGATTTAAAGCCATGAGATGATATCCCTTATGGAAGGCTTACCGTGTAATGTCGCTACCTTTGTTCATGAAATGGATACCCGTCCAGAAAACAGTGTGTAGTAGGACATGACATAATTGTCGTTTGAAATATCAGGCTGTAGCGGTTTCGACTGCACCTGTTCCCCGTCTACGTACAGCGAGAAATGGTTCATGCCGTAGTTTGAAAGTTGAACGGGTTCTTGGTGGCGTCTCCATTAAACGCCTCGTTTGATACAAATCCCACGATGCATCGTTTGGGTAACTGTCCGGTGAATACGTTGTCCAGTGATTTACCTTGAACGCCCTTAGGAATAATAAGGGTTTTTACTTCCACGCGGGTTATGGGATACTTTGCAAGACTGACGTTTACTGCTTTGGCATGTGCCAACAGTATAGATGGTGCTACTTTGACACGTCGCACTAGAAGGCCGGCTTCAACGATGTGAACCTTAAAGTGAGGGAGTTCAGGGATGACCATAAGACTAAACCCGTCTCTGGAACTGACCAACCTTACTCTGAGCTTGGTGCCGTTTAAAAGGTATTTCTCTTGGTTAAACACGTCACCGTGTAGACACCCTAAAAATACACCGTTTTACTCTTTACGGTGAGACTGCGACGGGCCTCAAATCCCTTGTTGCCGGTGTTAGCCTCCTCAAAGATTTCGGGGTTGTTGGCAAACCATAGACCACAAGTCAAATGTGTTCTTTTGGCTTCACTGTTGTAATTGAACAACGTCTCAATGTACGATCTATAAGCATACGTGCTGCTGGCCGGTGAGACTAGTTTATTTTGCATCTAAAAACACATTCACCCTTGTGAATATCGAATGCAAACAGATGTTAACGGGGGCAATTTGATCCACCTCTGTGAAAGCGCCACCGTCGGGTTTCATGATAGCTGCCATCAGATAGAGAATAGTCTGTGAAAGATTGATATAAAACTCGCATTGTCCGGTAACGGTAAATTCAATGGGCGAATCATCGGTGAAGGAAGAGACAAGTTTGTACTGGAGCCAATGCCCACTTTAAAGATTGGTTTGCGTGGGTGGGACGGAAAAGAGATCGAGTTCACTCCTGGCACACTCGCAGGACTGGGGGTATAGATTAGACATTTATACTGAAAATATCTACCACTTTCTTCTTGACCTTTTTTTTTATGTCGGGACAACGACAGACGACTGACGTTGGTGCTTCTTACCACGTTATTTATAGCCTGCGCTGGTCATCAATGTGTCGAGCTTCTGCTCCACCTTGCGTTTCAGGTTAGTTCCAGCCTCACCGACACGGTGCCGTAGTGCCTCTTTGAAAGGATGACGCTGATTAGCAACGTCGGAGATCACGACAATACCCGTATTAAGCGCTGTTTTCCAATGGCTTTAGCGCCGCTTCTCAGCAACGGTACGACGCTTTTCAAAAGGCCGCTGAAAAAACTTCCAATCCCATGCACGCATTGATAGGGAACACAGTGGTAGATCGAAGATATACCTGTTCCGAGGGGGAGTTGTATGCAGTATCTTTGGTAGGGACAGTTCATGTTGAGCAGTGTTGAAAATGAAGTTTCACGCACACTTTTCCAAACTCTAATGGTACAGGTTCACCCGTGTCTGTTCTTATAATAATTTACAGGCTTTCAATTTCCCTTCTAAGCACGGGCATGTAGTGCAAAGGATCATAGCTAACTGTCTTATGTATGCCATAGAGATAGTTTATGTTGTCGATACCAACGATACGTAAAAGCGGTGCCACAATGTCACCCACGGGCTGAGGATTGACTATATCCATGTAGATGTACATTTGCAAGGGCAACCCTAGTAGAATGTTGGTGGCGTACGGTGACTTTGGGACTTTGATCATATTAGTCAAAAAAAATCAAAACCAAGCTGTTTGACTTTTGTTGACTTGATAAGTCAGCAGCCCTATATTTGTTGGGGTCACGGTACTCAGGCGTGAGGCGTTTTCCCCAAAGCAAACAATGGGCCCGGGGCCGGGGTCTGGGACCGTAATCCTTCTTTGGCGGCAAAAGGGGCCCCTATACCCCCCGTTTTTTTTTTTATTGAAAAATGAGAGAAATGTCCCTTGGCAAAAACCGTCCAAGCCCAATGTTTTTGGCCCTCTTGGGGCAACGACATCGGGAGAAAGTTTTAACGATTCAATAAAGTGGAGGGGGGCCATAACGCATGCACATGATTTTTTCCCCTGTTAATTATGACTCTGAAGTCCATTTTTTAACCCCATCATTTATTTTAAAAAAAAAATTTCCATCAAAATCCTTTTTCTTATTGCCTATTTTTGGGTTTTATTTTTTTTTAAAATTTTTTAGCTTATA